>RJWT010000524.1:0-64485 GCA_004365215.1 Cuniculus paca
TTTTTGTCTTCCAGAACTGTGAGATTAAGTTGTTTTAAGCCATTATTAGTAGTCATTTGTTATCGGAATGAGGGGAACCTAATACAGGTCAGCTTTTCCCACTTTATCTAACTAGTCCTTTTGTATCTATGGATATAACACTCTTGTCTTTTTCCACTTTTCTCTTGAAGTAATGGTTAAAGTTGCTCTTTCTTCCATTTGGGTGAACTGTAAAAGCTTTGTCACTGAGTTTCCTCTCCTTAACTGCCCTGTCTCCTGTGAAGTCTTGCATCCTTTGACAAGCATTCCCCTATCTGTTCTCATTCAAGGTGGAGGAAGGGAAACAGGATTGAGGAAGGAGAACCCCTGTGTGTTAGTCATCTTTTGGCTGCAATAGCAAATACTTGAAATAAATCAGTTTTAAAAATGAAAAGTTAATTTTGGCTCAGAGTTTTGGAGGTTTCAGTTCATAGGCTGTTGACCCTGCTGCTTTTGAGCCTGTGGCAAGGCAACACTGCATGGTGAGGTACACATGGTGGAATAGAACTGCTCGTGTCATGGCCAGGCATGAAAGAGAGAAAGGAATGAGCATCACACAGTTGTCTTTGAAAGCAGGCATTCAATGACCTCAGTCCCTGTCTTCCCCTGCCTCTATAGCACCAAGTAGGGACCGGTGTTTGACACATAGACCTGTGGGGGACACTCCACATGCAAACCATACCACTGACTATAGTGGTTTCAGTGGCCTTTTCCTCTATTTACCTTTGGGAGCAAGTCTGTCTCTTAATATGCGCTGACTGTTTTGTGGTTAGTCACTGGGTTCCAACCTACTTCCCTGAAGTCAGGAAGAAACTGAGAATCCACAGCAACTGGAAAGGAACAACAAGGGTAAAAGTAGCAACATCATTCCTCTTCAAAGCTCAAAGATTTTCATCACTGCTAAGAGTTACTTGGATTTTGGTTTTCTCGGGTTTGAGACAAGGTGGGAAGAGAAGCAACTCAGTCCAGTTGACATGAAAAATAGCATTTCATGAGTACCTGCTTGATGTCTATGAGATCCATATTCTACCAAGGAGGAAACTCAGGCCCTGATGCAGCACCTCAAGGTAAAAAGTGACAGAGCCCACACTTGCTGTTTCATAGACTGGCTTTCTAGGACAGCTCGGATTATAAGGACGATGGAATTGTGACTGCTCTGCTACCAGTATCAGGTCCAAAGTCACAAATCGCTATGCCAACAGTATCCATTAAGCTGCACGCCCCCTACTACAAACTGAGCTCTGGCTCTAGGTGTACTTTCTAGGGCCTATCTGGGACCTGGTCAAGATCCCTAACTGCCTGTATGATGAGTGTGATGAAAGGTTGAAATGAGAGACAAAGACAAACTTAGTAATGCATGACTGGAAGGTCAATGCCTCAAGATGGTAAAGACAAAGACACTCTGAGCTAGTCACTATTTATTGGGCATACACAATAATTGGAGGGATTATTGGATGACTCAGAGAGTGGTGGTATTCTTAGGCAGATGAGGATCTTATATTGGTAAGGATGGTGGGATGAGATAGCAAGTTAATAAGGAGTGTGTCCTTTCTCCAACCCTTTTTTTTATTAGTACTCAGTTCTCAGGGAACCAGCATATCTTCAGTTGACATAATCTTGACCTGGGGCAACACAGCATCAAGGAACCATCGAGGCCTCAACTGTGACCAGAGGCACGTGGAATTTTGTTTCCGCGTACTGCCGCTGATACTAGTTTTTGGGCAAGATACTAGTTTTCGGACAAGCCCTTACCACAATTTAATTGTGAAATGATTGTTCCCCAAAAATTATACAGAATGGCTCTTGACAAGGGCCCTCTGTGCCACCTCCCATGCTCTGGGCCAGCCCTCACTCCCAAGAACACAAAAACAGCGCTCTCTCTTTCTCTCTCTTTGTCTCTCACTCTCTCTACCTCTATCATCTCTATCTCCCCAAGTCTCACGAACACTCCTGGATTCAAGCTTCTCCCGGCTCCTGAATGAAATCCCAAAGCTGTGTGGTTAGTCACTCTAACTCTTTTCAAATTCCTGAAACCTTGATCTTTGCTCCTCACTTATTTCTGAAACTACAATGACTGTTCTCTCTGCTTTTATTAGGAAATGTGGACATGTTAAATTACAGTTAGAGAGCTGGCAGGGTCAGTGGGGAAGGCCCAGGTTACAGGTGAAGAAATTGAGGTGCAAGGTCTACTCATTGAGTCTGTAAGAGAATTCAACATGCTATATTTTTAGTAATACTCCATAACTTATTATGGGTTGCCTTAGGATTGTTTGACTTTCTGATGATACAAAAGTGATATGTATTCAGTAGAAATGTACTTTAGTGAACACTAATCATATGTGTCTTAGTTACTTTTTTCATTGCTGAGACAAAATCACCAACACCTAGAATTAAAGGAGAACTGTTTATTGAGCTTACAGTTTTTAGAGGTTTCAGTTCATAATCAGCTGGCTCCGAGGCAGGGTGGCACATGGCAGAAGGGCAACAGTTCATGGCAATGGAAGACAGCAAAAGCAACAAGTGAAGAGAGAGAGAGGACAAGCCTCTTTCTGTCCCTTATATTGTATGCAGATGACCCACCACAGGGCAGGTATGGCACTCTCATCCTTACTCCCACCATTGCACTAAGAATCAATCACACATTCTAGATTCAGCTATCTTCGAAAAAACCCCTTCTAAAACTATATGAGGCTTTGGGGGGACATCTAGACACAAACCATAGCAGTATGTTATTGATAAGTACCCATAACACCTTGTGGTTTGTACAGTAAGTATTGGATTTATGAACATTTGAGCTGCAAACTTTCACAAGTGTACTATTTGACTCAATTTATTGGACTTAAGAATGAATCCAACTTATGAACATTCTCCTCGAATGGAACTCATTCATAAGTCAGGGTCTTACTGTACTTTCAGTACCATATTCAGTAAATGTCATGACATAGTCAACACTTCATCATAAAATAAGCTTTGCATGAGATACTTTTGCCCAAATGTAGGCTAATGTAAGGATTCCAAACGTATTTAAGGTAGGTAAGGCCAGACCATGAGGTTCAGTGGGTGAGGTGTATTAAATATATTTTTGGCTTATACTATTTCCCTCTTACAATGGACTTGGTGAGATGTAACCCCGTCCTAAGCTGAGGAGTGTCTGTAATGATTGGGAATCTTTCTTGACTTCTTGATAATCAGATTGCCCAGGGTTCAAAGTTGTCTTCTGCTATCTGTGTAAACTTGGACAAATTTCTTACCATCTTTGTTCCTCATCTGTAAACTAGGAATCGTATGGTCAGTTTCATAGGATTAATATCAGAATTAAATGGTTTTAGTATGTGTAGTTGTACATAGTTCAAGAAGTATTAGTTGTACATTATTTTTTTTAATCCAAATATGTCAAATATTTGAATGGATTAGAACTTTTCTGCAGTGTCTTGCTAGACCTCTGGACATGGATGGACATCACGTGGATCCCAGCAACTCTGAAAATGAAACAAAGTCAGGGTTCAGGCTCCTTTGAGCTGCAAGACTTGGGGAAGCTATTTAACTTCTTTGCATGTCAGTGTCTTCATCTCTACAAATGGGAAAATGAAAGTGTTGACAAGTTAGAGTTGTGGAGAAAATAAAATGAGATCATCTAAGCTAAGCATCTGGTTTACAACAGAGATTTAACACTGGCTACCTGTTATTCATACAGAAAAAACAACGTGGATTTCTCTTCATTAGGGCAGTTATTTAGTAAGTCATGTAGAACTACTTAGTATATGCACAGCTTTGCATTTACAAAAGTACTTGTAATCACTGCATGTTTTAACCAATTCATATTTATTGCTCAAAATTGCCTTGGGAAGTTATCCGATGTTCTATTTTTTGATAAGTCTTGGAAACTCAAGGTCACAGAGGGAGTTGATGGTAGAATTAAAAAAGGAATTTGGAGTCACCGGTTTCTGTGGTTTAACTCCCTGAGACTTGCTTCTTTTCTATCTAAACCAAATCTTTTTTTTTTTATCGAAAACAAACAATGCTTGTTGGGTATCAGTGGGGGATCTGACTGTACAAGTTCCTTTGAGAAGCCTCCATCCAGAAGCTGTTCTACACCTGCTGCCTCCATACTGAAAGGACTTTTGGTTGAAGTAGAAACTGAGATCAGAAGATGGGTGGAACATGATGATATGGAACATTAGAGTCAGAAGAGGATCTGAGGAAGCTAGGATGAATAACCCAGGATTCTGGAAATATCTTCCAGAAAGAAGACAGTGACTGCTGGGGAAAGACATCTAAGCAGGGAAAGTGACTTTTAACACAGGTCATGCCTATCTGGAGAAATACAGTATTAGCTAAAACAAAACATAAACACAAACCAAACAAACAAAAAAAACTGTGTGTCCTAACTGTTCTGTCCCTGTGTTCACAGCCTACAGCTTTCCAAGCACAGTCACAGGACTCTCCTTGACTCTCCTTGAAAGAGCACCTATCTCCATTTTGGATAGACTTGGCCCTGTGCCTATGTATTGATAAGTACAGAGCTGGCTAGGCTATTTCAATTTCTCCCTTCAATTGGCTTTAAACAATGTAAATTGTGCTAACTGAGGTACTGATGTGTAGTCCTTGAAGCAAGGTGAGAGTTTCTGTTTGCCCGCCCAGTAACTCCCAGAAAACCATGGTTGAACTGGGTGCGAGGAGAGCCGTGCTCCATGCTGTCGGCTGGGACTGAGCCTGGAGAAAGAGGCTACATCTTCCCAGGGCAAAAAGCTTTGCATATCAGAACTAAAGCACTGACCCCAAATTATTAGATACTACCTCAGTAGTGTTATGCAGATTATTGTCTCTCTCTGTAGTTTTTGCCCTCTGCATATTGCAGAGGTGATCTCAGGTCTTCTACATAGCCTAGCTCTTGGCAGTCATGGTAGTCACATATTTTCTGTCACTCTCACTGTCACTCATCCCCTAGCCACTCGCCTCATGGAGAATTAATAAAACCTCCATAGGGTCCTGGTTCATGGCCTTTGTTCCAGTGAATCACCATCTTGGCTGAACTGAAGACTCCTTGGCTCCTCATAACTGTATATATGTCTTAGTGTCTTTATTCTCAACTTGGGTTGCACTGGAAGTGGTAAATTGGAATCAATGCACTAGAATTCCAACAACTTCTCCATGAGATTAAAAATATAAACCTTCCTGGACCTTGATGGGGACAGGAAAGGGATCTCTATACAGGGGCACCAGCCACATGCAAGTGTCTGAAGGCTAGAGCTGGAAAAATGAAAGATACTGGTAGCGCAACACAGAGCTACACCAGAAGTCAACACAGTCCCCACCTTACCTGAGGCCCCGGAGAGCTGCCTATCATCTGCACCCTGCACTGATGCTACCTCATTAGAGGTGACAGGTCACTGCACAGGCAAATGCATCTGATGGGAATCAGTTTGGAGTTCCTTTACATCCTGAAATTTCGGCTCACTTTTCCAGACAGATAAGCCCGTTTCCCCCAGTTATGAATGTTCATAGGCAAACAGAAAGCTAGCATGGCCTTGAATGTAATAGCTCTGAACCAGGAAAACCAAAGCAAAAAACTGGATTTAAATCAAATTGTGTGATTTAAATGCATGTGCGAACCACTTCGCCTTAAATGTAATGGGGAGTCAGGCTTGTTGAAAGATTCCGTCTTGGGGCAAATGAGTTAAGTTCTCACATTTTGTTGTTGTTGCTGTTTTATTTTTGAGAGAATGAACTTCGGCCTCTTATTTCTTGAATTGAAGCATAAATGTCACCTGCAAGTGCTCAGCTTTAAAAAAATGATATGAACCAAAACACTGAATAATTGTTGCAAAACAGTATCAGTTGGTAATTGACCTCATTTCTTGGCCTCTGACCTAAAAACAAGTCCCTCCTGGAAAGGGCCCCAGGGGACTTTCTTATAAAACAGGTTTATTTACATAACACAGGGAGGAGAGTTTCAAGGAAACTCCTCCAAGGGCACCTTTGCATTGCAGCTAAAGCAAGAAGTTAGGAAGAGAGCAGGAGGAGCCTGTTGACCAGGTAGAGAAATTACAATAAGCCTGACTACAGATTGGCCTTCTCTCTGACCTCCGAGCCTTGTAGTCAACTTGGTCTCATTCCTCTACTCACATGTTTTAAATTGCTCTGTAGCGACTGAACAGACTTCAAATTTCATACACAGAATCTTGCCCTCTTTAGTCATGATACCACACTGTGCTTCCAACAATGCGGCTGCTTCCTCCTGCAATGACCTAGGAAAGTATGCCCATTGTTTAAAGACTCAACCCACTCAATCCAACTAAGAAAGGAGGGCTTGCTCAGTTTGGCTGGATGGACCCTCACTCTCAACCACCAGACATTTCTCTCAGCCTGAAAACAGAGCAGCAGGTATTCTAAAGGTCAAGGCCCTCTCTTTTGAATACCCAGTGTTCCCATTTGTAATTTGAGAGGCATCAGCAAAGATCATCCTGGCATGTCTTAACAGTTGCCAAGGGATGAGGGGTGATTAGACAGATGCTGGTACCCAGCTGGTTCCCAGCTCCACAGAGGTCAGAACGAGCAACAGTGTCTACATGGGTAGGAGAGGGTGAGTAGAGTGGTAATTTAGACACCAGAATAGAAAATGTTTAGGAACTAGAAACAATCAGAGGCAGATGCTCAGTACATATAAGATCAATAGATACTCCAATGGATGGATGGATGGATGGATGGATGGATGGATGGATGGATGGATGAATAGAATTTTGGGTCTTAGATATACTATGTAGGTTCTCTCCCAAGTCCCTTGCATAGCTAAAGGTTGGAAAATACGTGACCTTGGTGAGCAGCTATGCCCATTAATTCTCGAAATCCCTAAGGTGTTACAAGCCTACAAATGCTTTATTGAGGACAGCCCTGTGCCAGGCACTGAGAATTCCCCTGAGGGGCCGTAGTGGGAGAGAAAGATACTTAAACACGGAGTCCCATTGACTAAAGAGGCATTTATGAGGGGATGCTACATTGAATTTAATGGGGAATATGAAATTCAACTTTCAAATTCAACCTGTAGGTTGAACACATGTATATATGGTCATTTCTCATTAATTCTTTCAGTCATCAAATATTTACTGAGTGCTTAGTGTATTCCAGGCACATTCTAAACTCTGGAAACATAGTACACATAGTAGACAAGCTCCCTGCCTTCCCAGGAAAGAGAGAGGACAGAAAATAAATATGTAATATGTTAGGTGGTGATAAATATTTAGAGGAGAAATAAAGCAAGATAAACATTATAGAGTCATAGTAGAGTATTGATTTACGCAGCTAATCAAGGATAGACACTCCAATAAAGTGACTTTGGAGTAGGTAAGATATTTGAGAAGGTGCAAGCTGTTCTGTTGCATGGGAGCAATGAATGCCCATGGGTGGGGGACAGCAAGTGCAAAGGCCCTGAGGCTAGAATGAATTTACAGGGTTCCAGGAATTCAGTGCTGCAGGACCACAGCAAAGAGGGAAAAAGTAGAAGAAGAAGAAGAGGTCAAAGATATAGCAGAGCCAGACCTTACTGTATTTTTTTTTAATGAGTGAGACAGGAGAACATTAAAGAGATTTGAGTAGGGGAGTGACAAGATATGACTCATAGATTCAAAGGACAACTCTCACTGCTGTCTGGGGGCAAGCGTAGCAGGGGTAGACCATCAGGAGGAAACTACAGGAACATAGGTAAGAGATGATGCTATCTGGCCTAGGGATGGTACGAGGGGAGGTAGTGAAAAATGGATATATTTTGATAATAGATATTGGGTATGAAAAAAGAGGAGAAAGAGGAGAGACAGAGACAGAGACAGAGAGACAGAGAGACAGAGAGACAGAGAAATTCAAAGTCAGGTCAGGCAGAACCAACCAACCGGAAGAATGAAGGTGCCATTTACTGAGAGGGAGGAGCTTGTAGCTCAGAGGATGGGAAGTAGGGACGCTGTTTTGGACAAGTTAAGTATGTGGCACTGGTTAGATGTCCAAGTGCAAATGTCAAGTGAGCAGCAGAAGAGGCTAGTGCTGTCTAGAATTCAGGTGAGCACCAAGCTGACTGCAGACGAGGAGTTTCAAACACAGTGTCAATATGTAAAGCCCTGGGGGTGGCCGGGCTGTGAGGGTAGAAGGCAAAGAGAAGTGAACCATGCCTGAGAACTTGGGGACAGTGTAGCAGGTGGAGATCCGCAGATGATCGATTCTGGCTTTAAAAAGCAAAAATGGAAGAATGGAATTTTGGCTCAGCAGTGAACACAAGCGTACATGATCACAATAACTGCGAAATAGTAATTTAAACAAATGTTATTATACCAAGAGAAAAGAAGAAAAAAGAACAAGCATGTGTGGAGGTATGAAATGACATGTGATCTTCTTGCAAATTAGGAATATGATTAAGAATATGATGATGACATAGAGAAGTATAGAAATAAAACCAAGAGAAAGAACTAAGAGAATAGAAAATATCTTCCTTTGGGGAGCAGGGATGAAGAGCAGAAAAGAATGGACCCTGGAACTACTTTTTCACTAAAACTTTATACTTCATTAGATGAACAGATAAACAAAATGTGGCATATCCATGCAATGAAATATTATTCAATCATAAAAAGGAATAAAGTGTTGATGTCTGTGGCCACAAGCATGTCTCCAAGCATGAACATTAAGCTAACTGAAAGAAGCCAGACGCAAAAGATCATATTTTGAATGATTTCATTTATATGAGATATTCAGAAAAGGCAATACCATAGAGACAAAATAGACTAGTAGTTGTCACAGATTGGAGGAAGGAGTATTGGAAGTTCGGAATTTCTTTTTTGGGTGATGATAAAATTCTGAAATTTGAAGCCATATGTGGTGGCGTACACCTGTAGTCCCAGGACTCAGGAGACTGAAGCAGAATTGCCATGAGTTCAAGACCAGCCTGGGCTACATAGTGAGTTCAAGGCCAGCCTGAATTGCATGATGAGACCCTGTCTCAAAAACCAAAACCAGAACTAAAAAAAAAAAAAGAAAATCTAGTATTTGAAATGGTGTTGATGGTTGTACAACCTTATGAATACACGAAAAACTACTGCATTGTATGTTTTGAGAAGGTGAATATTAGGGTATGAGAATTATATCATAATTTTAAAAATAATATACTATTTGAAGTGTTAAATGACATAAAAGTATTACCTCAATAAAAATAAATATAAAAATTAATTAAAACTGTAGTAAGCCCCAAACCAAAAGTACTTCTGAAATGGGTAAAGACAACCTGCATTTGATTTAAACTCATTTAGCTTACATTTGCTAGGATTTGCATTGTTCCTTCTTGTGATGAAACCAGCTTAACCCATCCAGCCTGGTGACCTCGGCAGTGAGCAGGAAAGGTGACAGCAGCATCCCCAGCATTGCTGCTTTCCAGGGCTCACAGAAGAAAACAAACTGAATAAGGTTTGCTACAAACAGGCAAGGCCCTTTGCTCAAAATGGATGAGGAAAACTCCCAGTAAAGGTACTAAAACATAAGTTTTTTCTTTTCTTTTGTGATCTTTCTCATGACTTGGTGCAGTATTTTTTATTTTCTGTTAATTTCCAAGAAAAACAAAAACAAACAAAAAGCCCTAATTATTAACCTGAATTTTGCCATTCAGTTTTCCATGTGCAAAGCCAGTTTCAAAGGTTTTGAATATAGAGATGGCCTCTGACTTACAATGATTGAACTTAGATTTCTGACTTCATGGTGTTGCAAAGGTGATCAGCATTCACAAGAAACTATATTTCAAATTTGGAGTTTTGATCTTTTCCCGGGCTCATGCTAAGAAGTGGGGTTCTGCAGATTCTAATTGCCCATGTGACCCTGAGGGGACGTACCCTGTACCCCATGGTTGTGCAGCTCAGCTGTGATATTAGGAAGCCATAGTGCATTGACCACATTTTCTACTGAAGATGTTTTCAAGTTGGTCTTATCAGCGCTCAACCCCATTGTTAGTCGAGGAGCATCGTTTAGTGTACATATAGAATTACCGAAGTCATATGATTTGTCTTTTGAACCTTGTATGCATGCATATATATTCTGTGTTTACTGAACAAGAGAAACTACACAAAACTAGCTCAATTGTTTTTACTGACTGTTTGACATGCACACATCCCACTGGTTTTCTCTACCTTCCACTTTACTAATGAGGAAGGAAAGATAGAAAAGAAAAAGAATTATGGATTGCCCATCTTTCTCTTTCATTTTTATTTTTCGTTTCATGTCTTACTGAGCATACATGGCTGGTGGCTCAGACAGAGAAGAAATATGAAAGTAAGAAAAAACGTGAAAAAAACAGCCTTGGGTTCCTTAGAATGCCTTCACTTCTTTTCCGTGTTCCAAGTAGCTGCTGTCTCAGATGGAAAGTAGTTTCTTGCGACTGGGGACAGCTCACATATTTGGTTGTACCTGTAGTACACTTAACTCCTTCCTAGTTTCAGCCTTGATTGACTCTGTGCACCATGAACTCTGTGCTTGTGGGGCAGCCTTAAGACCATATGGGGAGAGCCGCAAGGAATAGCAGTAGATATACGTAGTGTACTCGTATCCATCTGCTCTGCTCACACCAAGTTCCACTGTCCTTTTGGACTTTTAGAAACATGAATTGAATGATAAAACTTCATGATTTTGAGATTTCCTCAAAAGACCATTAAACCAAACCCAAGGCCCTTCTGAGCAAAGGGTCCCAAGTAACTGTACAGATTATATGTCCTCAAGCTGGCCCTGCCTGAGGAGCCTAATTATCGTCCACAGTCAAGTTTCAAGTGTATGTGTGTGTGGGCAATAGAATGAGTATGAATTGGCTGAATATGGAACAAATCTTCGTCTCCTTTCCCTTCCTTTTCTGGGTCTTCTATTCATCTCTTGTTCTGTTTTTCCTTTTTTTTTTTTTCCTACTCTTTCTAAAAGGAATGTTTACTTCAAACCAATCACCACTGTCTACTAGCAAACTATATTCGTTTCTGCTTTCCTACTACTTTGCTTATAAATTTCCTCTGTCTAGTTTCATTTGGGCTGCTATAACAAAATACCCCAGATTGTGTGGCTTATAAGCAGTAGAAAGGTACTTCTCATGGTTCTGGGGACTGGAAAGTCCAAGATCCAGGATCCAGCAGGCTCAGTACCAGGCCTATTTCTCATTGACACTGCTTCTCATTGTTGCCTCACCTAGCAGAAAGGACAAAGGGTTTCTTTTAAAGGGAATTGATTCCTTGAGACCCACCCCACTCTCAATGTCCTCCTCTCCTAAAATGATCTCTTTAACAGTTAGCTTTTCAACATATGAAATAGCATCCTCTTTGACAAGTCTAAGCCAGTTTGTCCCCCAAAACTGTCCTCTTGTCATTTCCCTGATCAATTTCCATCTGCTTTTCCAGCATTGACAGGTGACTCACACTGCAGCAGACCCTCTCTGAACTCTTCAAACACTTTTCCAAGCACAAAACCAAGTTAGGAATCATTCTAGCTTTGTTTTATCTCATCTTGTTTTGCTATGTTGTTTTTAATCTCTTTGACTACATTATGATCTTTGACTGGGATAATTCCCTTATGTTTCTTTAGTACCCTTCAGCGTCCCCATGACTGCTATGTGCATGGTGTGCAATAATTGATTGAAAAAGTGAATGAATAAAGGTAGGTGTGAATGAGGAAAGAAATCAGAAACTAAGGGGTGGATGTCGGAAAAATCTGAGCCTATATTATAGCTTTTTGTGCACAGTATTTGACAACCTGTGAATATACATCTAGCCTATCAAATTGAGACATTTTCGGTAGTGCTTCACTTTGGCTATAACAAACTGCATTATTACCACAATACCTGAAGAGTTTCATGAGAGAAAAGAACTACAGGAATGTAACAGTTTTACCATAACCTTCCCTTTCAGTTCCCATGAGGATGGTGAGAACCTAGAAACACTACTTCAGATATTCACTTATATTCCTATCTAGTACTATATTCTTCAAGCCAAAAAGCATCACTGATGCTAAACAAGAGCAAGTGAATTTTACTGAGCCTTGATGTATCTTGGAAAAATAAAAATATATCCTTAGCTTGTGCGACATCACTGGTTTCTCTGATTTTTCTGTGCATAATGTGGTTCTCTGAATCTATGCCCTGCACCGTACCCTGGTTTAACAACTGACTCAGATACAAAATGAGTATAAATTTGGATCGCTTACCAGTGTCTTGAGCATGACAAAAAATACTAAATTTATAGAAAAATTGGTCTTTCTAGTGACCTTCAAGGAGAGATAGATGGCTCACTGAAATGGCCTTATTCAAGTGTGAAGTTTTGATGGAGTATTTGAGTTAAGTTTCCTTTTCCTTCAACCCAAGCCCCACAAGAGAACCTTGTCCAACCTATCTGAATGATGCCAATTCACCCATGAAATGAATCCTCCAAAGAAGAATCCTGTCATGAATGTATATGGAAAATGATGGAGATGCTTAGACTATCCAGGACCAGATGTCTTGGTGGTAGACCTGGTATGTGCATTTTTAATTTGTAAGTAAGAATACTGCGGCTCCAAAGTTTAATTGATTGACCCTAGGTTATATAGTTAGTAAGTGCTGTCTGCTAGACTCTGGGTTTTCCATCATATAGCACTTACCTTTCATTCAAAGTGGGATTATTGGAAGTGGGATTATTGGAAGTGGGATTATTGGCAGTAAGATTTCGAGAAGACCTCTATATTTGTTATCTGCATTTAACAAGTTTGATCCTAAATACAAACTAGGTTAACAGACGCATTAAGAAGTGAAATAGGCTAAAGGACACAAAGAACCAACTCCCACAGGTATGAATGGTGAAAGCTAATGTCGCAAATCTCCATGTTTCAGAAGTTTGTGGGAAAATGAGTCAGAAGGTCTGTGGCCAAGAGTATCAGTTTTTCACTAAAATGCCTTTCTTCTGCTTCCTTGGGATGCAAGTGAACATGTCCCATCCTGTCTTGTGGGCGTGTCACTGAGTTCTAACTGGTGGGAAAGGAGCAGAAGAAACATTGCTACTTCCAATTTAGTGAATGGCTTCAGAGGCTACATGGTGAAAGTGTCGAACTGGTATCTGCTCAGGTCTTTGAATAACCAAGAGTCCTTGGCCCTCAATTCTCAGGTCTGGAACTACCCTGGACTATCAGGTGAGCAAGAAATAATCTTCTATCATATTGAGCCATAACCTATTTGACTCTATTTTTACTGCTGTCTACCTTAGCCTATCTGCCTAACGTAAGTCCAAGAGTTCTTTCTCTCATACTCAGGCAATGCTCCAGTACTGTAGTCTTGTTCTTAAGCATAGTGTTTATGCACAGCTTTAGACCCCAAACTGGTGGAAGATGATTAGAGGAACCAGGAAGAAGAGAATAGGATCTGAGAATTCTGGTCTTGGCTATTTGGCAGTGATTTATTCTCTGAATTTTGCAGAGTAACTGTTGTGTCCTGCCATTAGTAGTTGGAGTTTATGCCACCTATTAACCATTCCTTTCTTCTTTTGTAGAAAAGGAAAGTTGAAGAACAAGCTGACCAAGGTCCCTTGCAGTTCTAAGAGATGAATCTAATTTTAGTGCCAGAATTAGATATAGGCCAGGAAGAGAGGAGGATTTTGTAGGACTGATACTCAACTTGAACTTGGCTCCACATCTCTCACCATGTAGTAAACTAGAATCAAAATAGATCAAAGATCTAAATATTAAAACAAAAATACTTAATCTGCTGGAATATAAAATAGATAAGACTGTTAAATCAGGAGTAGGATTGTCTGAACTGAACTCCAACTATATTAGAAATAATAACAAGAGTCAATAAGTGGGATCAAGTCAAATTAAAAAGCATGTGCCCAGCAAAGGACACAACCAGCAGTGTGAAGAGAAAACCTACAGAATGGGAAACATCTTTGGCCAGCTACAACTCAGATAGAGAACAAAATATCTAGAGCACAAAGAATTAAAAAAAAATACATTCCTCCAAATAAAAGACCAATCAAAAAATGGGCAACCAAGTACCTGGGAGTGGCAGCACACACCCAGCACTTGGGAGGCTGACGCAGCAGGGTCGCTGCAAGTTCAAGGCCAGCCTGGGCTACATAATAAGTTCAAGGTCAGCCTGAACTGCGTAGTGAGACTTTGTCTTAAAAAACAAAAACACAAACAAAAACACCCAGGGGTGGGGGGCAACTGAAATGAATAGATACTTCTCAGAAAAAAAAATACAAATGGCCAATAGATACACAAAAAATGTTCAACATCATTGTCCATTGGAAAAATGCAAATTAAAACAACACTGAGGTTTCATCTTATACCAGAAAGAATAGCAATCCTCAAGAAATCAATTAATAACAAATGCTGGTGAGACTGTGGTGAAAAAGGAGCCCTCCTACATTGCTGATGGGAAAATCAACTAGTATAACCATTGTCAACATAAATATGGAGAATCCTCAAAAAAATTAAAAATAGAAATTCTACTTGACCCAGAGATTCCCCTACTAGGCATCTTCTTGAAGGAGTTAAAGACATCATATTACAGCAATGTATGCAAACATGTGCAATTCATAACAGCTAAATCTTGGAAGCAGCCTATATATCCATCAACAGACAAATGGATAAAGAAAATGTAACATTTATATATAATGGAATAGTACTCTGTTATAAAGAAGAATAAATTTGAGTCATTTGTAGGAAAATGGATACACCTTGAAAGTATAATATTCTTTGTTTGTTTGTTTCGTACTGGGAATCAAACTCATGACCTCTCACTTGTCAAGCAGGCACTTGTGCTGCTGAGCTAAATCCCCAGTGCCTGAAAATATAATATTAAGTGAAATAAATCAGACACATAAGCTTAAATACTGCATGGTTCCCTTCATATGAGAAATCAAAAGTATATTTAAAGTAAAGAACAAAATAAAAGACAGAGAAAGAAAACTGATCTTTTGAAAATGGGAAGGGGACCAAGAGATACAGGATGGCAGTAGTGGAGAAGGGAAGGGTTTTATGTATAAGGAATTACATGGCATGAACATGTACCAGCTACCCACAATGAATGTGATCATTATGTGCTGGAAACATGACTTCAAAAAGAAATGATAAAGGGGTAAGAGGTCTAGATTGGGGAGGGACAAAGAGAAGGACTGGAAGGGGAATAAAAAGAATCGGGATGTGTGAAGTACACGTACCTGAGCCCTAAGATGAATGTAGACATTATGTATGGCACATATGCACTAACAAAAAAAGAGAAAATTAAAACTTACTCTAGCTGGGTCTACAGAAAAGGACAAACTTCAAAACTAGAACGTTGCCAAAGAACAGTCTATGTTCCCTGTCTCCTCTTTTTTTATCGGTCAGTCACCTCTCAGTCCATTGCGATTTGTCACTGTTCCTCTTCCTGTCTGTCACCCAGACAGTCACCAGAGCCTTCCAAGTGCCAGATCCAGTTACTACTATTAATGACAACTCCTGTTAATTGTATTGATTGGGCAGGTCAGTGTGTCAAGCTTTCATGCACTATCTTATTTAATCCTGCACAATTCTCTCAAGACAGCTGGAGGTAATAATGGAAAGCCACAGCTCAGAGGTCACAGTGATCTCTGGATAGAGGAAAGACATGTTTGCTGCTGTTATTTTTATACTGAATCAGTTTAAATTCCAGTTCTTCCACAGATTATTTACACTGCCATCGGATAAATCATGGTATTACTCTGTGCCTCTCATTTGTAAAATAAGAACAAAAGAAGAACTTGTCTCCTAAGGATGTTGACAGTAGCAAAGGCATCATCATACATACAGCACACACACAGGCTTGGCACTTAGTAGGTACTCAGAATACACTGATTCCCGTGATCCTACTTCCCAACATTCCTTCCCCATCTTGAGGATGCGCCTCCAGGTAGTGACACAAGTTTTCAGTGACAGTGAGAAAGCTCTTGCATGCAATCAAGCTGCAGCCCAGCCTCCTGATACTGTTGCACAGTGTCTCAGAATCCTGAAGCACGTGAGCTCGCTCTTTCTATAACCTGGGATTTTTATTTAATCTCACCTTTTTCTGACCTCATTTCCCACTTGTGGTACAGGCGAGAAGCAATTTCTTTTAAGTCTCATGTATTTGTGAGCAAGGGAGTTTTTTCTCCCCAAGTGTCTTGTGGCGTACCAGTTTCACCTGCAGGGATGTGTGTATCCTGGGACATGTGTCACTGGGTCTGACCATGGAATTTTCCTGAAGAAGCCAAGCCTTCCCATGAATCTAAATCATCTTAGTCTTCATCACCTAGAGGTATTTTGAGGTTTTTAACCTGTTTTCCTTTCACTGAGCACTGAGAATTCCCATGTCATGTTCTCAAGTCCCACCACTGACACATGTCCCCGCTTTCCCCAGCACTGTGCTCAGATCTCACTGGAGCACTAAATGAAGCCCACGGAGGTATTGTATTTGGATTTAGTTGCTAATATTTCAAACGTGCAAGTTTCAAGTAAAACTGCAGAGCTTTCAGTGTTGAGTCCCT
Source organism: Cuniculus paca (assembly GCA_004365215.1). NCBI lineage: Eukaryota > Metazoa > Chordata > Mammalia > Rodentia > Cuniculidae > Cuniculus > Cuniculus paca. Next base: position 16,527 of record RJWT010000524.1, read on the forward strand.
CGGAATGACAACTCATAGTGGCCAGAGCTGGCTGCCTCTCTAAATAGTCCACTTCCTTCACTGCTCCCTTGTCACCCAGGGATGCCCTGTCATAGTAGGTTTTGGGATCTGTAACCTCGGCTCTTGCCCCTGGCTGGCTGGAGATTTTTAAATCGTGCTGCTATTCTAGAGCAGAGATGTCTCCTAGAATAGGAGGAGCCTGTGTAGGAGGCCTCATGCCCCTCTCCACTCCACCTCCATCTTCCTTGTTCTGTCTTCAGACCCTCTCACCTTCTGCAAGGTGACCCACCTTTAGCTTTCCTTCTTCTGCCAAAGCCATGCAGTTTGCTGAGGTTCTAATCACCTCCCATGTCCAGAAATGTTGCCCCACCTGCCTACTGGATGCTTCTAGTCCTCACCATGAGTCTGTCAAACCAAGGAGCTTCCATGACACCAACTCTAGAACACCCAAGAGTGGCATTATCCAAAGTGCATGTGGATTTCAATTTTATTTGTATATGTAACTTTGCTGAATTCTAGCTTCATTAGCAACTGAAACTAATGAAAACCAAGGTATGGAGGGCTCTGGAAGATGGCTTGTGTCCCCTCAGTCACAGGAAAGCTCTGACATCATGAATCTTACACACCTAATCTCTGCTAAACTCAGTGTCCTGCTGTAAGGCTAAGGTATACGGGTGATGTAAAGGAAAACGAACGTTAGAAGGCCTTCAACTGGCACATAATTTAATTCCCTTCATTTGCTTAGGAAAAAATTCTCCTGACTCTGGTGGGAGTGGCTCCCTCCTGTAAATTCACCAGAGGGTTATGCCCTTATGAGCTTAAAGATCAGCCAGGAAGCACATGTACTTTAGAAAACCTGCAGGGCCACGGCCAGGCCTCTGCAAATGCACACAAGTAACTGCGTGCATGCTTTGTGCCTGGGTCTATGGATGTAAAGGTGGGTGTAGACAATGTGTCAATGAGTCTGCAGGTATATTAGGGTCAGGAAACAGTTAAAGTCAAAAGACCTCACTTCCTATAACACTGCCATCTGAACGAATGCTCCATATATTTAGGAATCCATTATGCATGGCAACATTACAGAAATCTCTCATCACACAGGCAGTTCACCTGCGAGGCTGCCACCATCCCAAGAAAACAAAAATCAGAAGTCTTTACGATTTTTACTGCTAAGGCAGTGTGTGCTTTCAGGTTCACCAGTTTAATGCAAATAGAATTTGCGAGCCTGCCATAAATGATATTTTTCCTATTGGGCTTCATGCTGGCAGTCCTGAGCCTTGATCTCATTACACTGTGGATACTCGAAACCATCTATTAGAAAACGTCTATTGTGTGGTCTCAGAAATTGCTTGCAGGCAAAACTGCCGCTGGAATATCGATTTGCACGTTCTCGTTCCTCCCTCCAGACCCAGCTGGAGAGAGGATTGTTCTGGCTCCTGGTGCAGAACACGTGGGACTCCTAAGGTGGTGAGATTGCCCTCCTTGTCTCCTTGTCTTGGGTTCAGTTTGCCAAGCCCACTAGTCCTTAGTAGCACTGTTTCTCAAAGGAGTCTTTAGGGCAGAACTTGGTGTATCCTTTTTCTTTTTGGAATGTCTTTTTCTCCCCTCTGAGGCAACTTTCCAATAGGCTGCTCCACTTTCTGCTTCCCAGACATTAAGACTGAAGCTATCCCGGTGTCAGGACAGTATCCTCAGACCTGGGGAACCTGGGTCAGTTAGATGCAACCCTGCCCTGTGTGACACCTGGGCTCCTAAGACATGAGCGCATAAAGACTCCATTAGACAATGGAGAGACAAGCGAAATCATACAGGACCCTTGAAAAAACCCTAAGGATTCACAAGAGGAAATGAACAGGGACAGGGTGGGGTGAGGCTGGATCAGAGGAATTTCAGGCAATGTAGAAACTGAATCTTGAAGGACAACTAGGAGTTTTCTAGGCAGGCAGGGAGGAAAGCGTGTTCTAAACAAAAATATCACCATCACAATTTCAGGGCACATTTGCTGAGAATCTGCTATGCACCAGGCATCATTCTAAGTCTTTCTCATTGGAGGTCAGGTTCCAGTAGGGAAAGACAAATAATCACAAATTGAAAAAATAAATATGGCATAGCCTGTACAAAGATCCTGAGGCATAAAAATGTGTGTTGTGTTGTAAGAACTTCAAGAATTGTCACAGGGAAGGTAGAAGATGGCAGGAAGGAGGTATTTTCTTACCTCTCACTATATGTGCAACTACTATAGTTGACGACTCATAAATACTTAAGACCTCAGGAAATTGGGATGCTTGAAGCAGACTTCTATCTTTAGAAAACTCCTCTGCTCATTTTATTTAATCCTGACTCTAGGCTCTGGATTTAGAGAAGGGTAAACTTATTTGAACTTTACTATAATACCATTCCTACAAGTAATTCAATACTCAGGCAGAAAACAGAAGTCTCTCTGCTGGATCTGGGCTGTGTGGTTTACCTTTTGTCCTTTGTCTCATGTGAATGTCTAGGCATGTGGATGGGGCAGGGGATGTCTAGACTTTAAACACTTGAACTTTTGGAACTTGCAGGCTTCCAGGTTCTCAGAGTGTATACTCGTCCTTGCTACAGCTCCATCTACATTATTTGGAACAATTGGAAGATTTATAACTTCAGAAGAGCAAGATCAGACTTGAAAAATGTAGCTCTGGTGGTCCTTCAGAGGAAGGACAGAGGGCTGGGAGGCTGGGGGATAGGGACTGGGGCAAGTTTGATAGGAAGAGCTGCAAGTTGCTGGAAGGACATTCCAAAATGTTAAGTGAGAAATGATACCTGTCCAAAAGACAATAGTGGCAGAAAGGATGGCAAGAAAGAGATCTGAGAATCCTTTGGAAAGAAAAACCACCAGGACATTGTGATTTTCTGGTTGCAAAGGCTAGGAAGAGTGAGGCATCTAGAATAGTCTCTAGGTTTGGACTTGAGTGCCTGTGTGGGATGGCAGTGCCATCGACTGAGAGGAAATTAAGGGAGAGCCCAGGTTATAGAGAGAGAAAGGCTTACAAGTTCACCTGGGTGAAATTCCTACAGTGTAGACATTCCATAGCTTATTTCCCATGCAAAGAAGGTGGGGGTCATGGATGTTGAGTAACTCACCCAAGTTTACCAGTTGGGAAGGCACCAACGGGAAGGTCTAGCCAAGCTTAATCTGACTCCAGAATCCTGGAGCTATGGTAGTCAAGAAATCAAACCTAATGATAAGTATTCGAGGATGAATAATACATGCATGATAGTCATACCTTAGTGAGATTTTCTGCATTTGAGGCTTTCGTCCATTAGATTGTAAGTTCCTTGAAGATAAGGGTCAGCTTGCATTCTTTGTATCACTGAGCAGCTGTTGGTCATGAAACTTGAAAACCTGGGGAAGCTTGTCTTCCTTTTCTTGCACTGCCATCATGGAGTTGACATGCTCTCTTCTAGACAGGCTCACTTTGTTCTGAGTTAAGTAATCCATGCCAGTGTTACCAAGCTCTTACTGTCTTCTGCTTTATAAATGTGTGCTCTGAAGGCTCTGTATGAATTTCCTAGGGCTGCTGGAATAAGGAACCAAATCTTTAAAAGTGGCTTAAAATGACAGAAATTTATTCTTCCCGTTATGGAGGTCGGTAATCTGAAATCAAGCTGCTAGTAGGACTGGTTTCATCCTGAAGCTCTGAGAGAGAGTGGGAGTCCATCCCATGCCTTGTCTAGCCTGTGCTGGCTTCTGGCATCCCTTGGGTTATAGACACATCACTTAGCTCTCAGGTCCTTCATGTGGTTTTTCCATGTCTCAAATCTTTTTCTCTCTTTCCTCTAGGTAAGAACCCCAATCATTGTATTGAGGGCTCACCCTAAAGTCAGGATGATCCCATCTCAAGATTCCTAATTATGTCTGCAAAAACCTTTATTCTAAACAAGGTCATATTCTGAAGTTCTGGGCAGGCATCACTTCTGAGAGCTGTAAGTCGACCCACTATAAGCTCACATCAATTCCATGACATAAGTAGAGCCAAGTTTCTTCTAACTTGCAAGTGAGAAACTGAGACAAAGAAAGAATGAGAAATATGCACAAAGAAAGAATGAGAAATATGCCCTAGAGAGGATAGCAGAGCCGGGATTTGGATTCATGTGGTCAGTCTCCAAGGACTTGCTTTAACTGCTTTGCTCTTCTACCTCCATATACCGGTCTGGATTGGCTATTGCATTTGGCCAAAGCGTGTTCATCTCTTTCTCCCTGCCCTGCCAACTGATGTGCAAAGGCAGTGTTCAGAGCTGGAAGTGCAGCGCAGTGGTTCAGCCCTTGCCCACTGTACACAAAACCCTGAATTTTGTCGCCAGCACTACTAAATAAATGGAAAGGGTGGGTCTTCCAGAGCTGGTGCTCAGCTTCCCTTGGTTGTCAGCCAGAAGGATGCTTCTTCCACAAATGGAAGGGGATGGGGACAGAGGAGTAGGCCCTGAAAGGTAGAGTGAGAGGGCAAGGAGAGCTTGGGGCTGGCCTCACATTACATTAGGAAGCCAGCCACCAGCTTGGCCTATAATTCACAGCAGCTCTCATAGAACATTCTGGTAGCCACATATGGCCTGGGCTCAGTTTGCAGGTTGCTGAACCAAATTTGCCAAGGGGTGGGTGCAACTCCTTCAGATAAAAAATGGGAGACTATTTTTCTCTTCGTCTTAAGGAAATTATTCTCTTTGTTAAATTAGTGCTCTTCTTGCCCCACAAATCTTTCTCCTGGGAGGTTACTGAGCACACACAGCATGCGTGCATAGAGTTCCACACAGCCCAGCGAGCAGAGCCTGATCCTCCGATCCTTTCCATGTGCCCTTCCTATGGAAGGCTGAGTCACTAGGCACACGTCACTTTGCCCACCGCTACTGCATCATTGAACTAGACAGGGGCCTTTGCTGCTGCCCTCGCCCCAGCCGTTTCCTGTCCTCCACCGCTGGGAGCAGAAAGCAATTTCTCTTACCAGCCTAGATTCTCCTTTGTAATAAATCTCTAAACGTCCTGCATCTGAGCCCAGCAACAATTTCTTTGCAGTTATTTGAGATCATGTAGTTAATGTCAGGGTTGAGGTATGGAGGAAAATTTGGAATTTTCTCTTTTAGTTAACCTGACTCATTCATATTACTGTTTCCTCCATTTCTGGAGTCTTGGTTAGGGCCATTCTGAGGATGACAAGTAGGATTATTCAGGAGACTTTGCAGTTGTACATTAAATGCCAATCTGGAAATGTTTTTAAAAACACTGTATGGAAACAGTGTTTACAGAATGTTGTATTTTTATTTAAGAAAGGAATATATATATATATGTATTTGCTTATATTTATAAAAAGAAACAATGCTACAGTAGACAAACAAACAGCTGAGAAAAATTATTGCTTACAGGAACAGAGGGAATAAGACAGAGAAAGAGAGAAAGGGAGAGAGAGAGCAGGAAACCAGCCTTCTCTCAATGTGTTTTGTCATACAGCTTTGGTTTTAGAACAGTGTAGATGTCTTAGATTTTTAAACATTTTTTCAAAAGGAATTTCTAAGAAAAAACTAAAATGAAAACAAGTGAACCAAACTGTATGCTAAACTGGAGGCTAATCCCACGGAGGAGAGAACTGCTCAGATCCACCTGGTTTGCCTGGGACTGGCCAGCTTTTAGCTTTGATCTGGACAAAAGTTCAGTCTTGAACAAAACAGGACAGTTCATTGTTCCAACAAGGGATTATAAAATCCACATTGGAAGCCGAATGTGATGGTGCCCATGCATAATTCTGGCACTGAAGAAGCTGAGGCAGGAGGATTGCAAGTTCGAGTTCTAGCACAAAAATTTAGGAAGATCCTTTTCTCAAAACAAAAATGAAAAGATCTGGGGGTGCATCTCAGTGTAGAGTATCCCTGGGCTTAATTTCTACTAGCATGTGTGCATGCGTGTACACACGCACACATAAATCCACGTTTGGACTGTATTTCCCTGGTGAGATATAGTCTAAGGGTAAATAATAAGCTCAAATAAATAAAATAGAGTCTGCCAAAAAACTGTATACATCAGGAAAAGAAAAACTTGTATAAATATTTTAATACTAAATTTATTCAGACATTATGGGATTAATGTAAATTACCTTTGGTCTCTACAATCATAAGATGTGCTCAAAGTGGTGGCCATTAGCTTCCCAACATTTATTAGTCAGGAGAACTGCTGGAATATGTGTACTTTTTTTTTTTTTTTTTTTTTTTTGCAGCACCGGGGATTGAACTCACAGCCTTGCACTTGCCACTGTGTGTACATTTTTTTGCTGGACTCTGATTTTTAAAGTATTTAGCCACATTCTGCAGTGTTTCATTGAAGGCTTTGTTATGTTGAAACCATTTGAGCATACCTGCAGTATCAGTATAATCTAAGAGAAATAAGTAACTACCTTAAGGTGTTAAGGGACCAAGATTTCAGTATATGAGAAAAAAAAGTCAAGAAAATTATGGAACCTTGTAAATATCAGCATAAAATCATGACTTGATGTCTGTGCCTTACCTTTACCCACTGAAACAACTGGAATTAAGGTGCCTCAATAGCAGTGAACACCTCTTGCTCTTAAATTGTCATCTCTAAATATCTGATCCCTTTTAAAGATTCAAAGCTCCTTAGAAAAATGGGTTCTTTCAGATCTGGGCAAGAAATGTACAAGATGACCCTGGAATATCTTACTGTTCCCAAAGCAAGGAAGCAATCAAAGACCAACAAAGTCATGACAAAAAGACACTTGAAGGGCTTTCTGCTAGCCTGGGATATGCAATTTAAGCATCAAAGGGAATAATGACGGCCATGGACTGCAAACATTAAACATCAAATTACGAGCTCACATGAGGCAGACAATAAAAAATAAATTTCTTTGGTAACTCCCTAAGGCAACAAATCATTACTTTGAAAATAAAGGTACAGAATTGACTTATTTTATTTATTTATTTGTTTTTGCTTTGTTATATAAACCTCAGTTCAAACTGTTGACAAGACAAAACTCTTTTCCTTTAAATAGAAGAATTACTGCTACTCAATTCAAAAGGAATGATTGAATTAGAAAATCATCATGTTGGAATCTCCAATAATGGATCTAAGTAACAATCATCTGTTGATGGATGCTGAAACTATAAGGGAAAAAGTTAATAGCGCACTTTATCTTGTCCAGATCAGGTTAGAATAACCTGAGCCCAACGATCATCTTTTTTAAAAAATTGAAATAATTTCGAACATGCAGCAAAGTGGTAAGTTCAATATAATAACATTTTTTACCCCTTAAGCGTAATTGGCTCACATGCTGCCTCATTATTCCTAAGCACTTTAGTATGTATTTCCTACAAACAACAAAATTCCATTAAGCTAAAACACAATCATCAAAGCCAGGAAATTAGCATTTATATATTGCTGTCAAGAACTGAGATAGGTCTGAGTTTTTCTCTACTTACGGACCAGTAAGTTAACCTATTAGAGTTTTATGGACACAGGTAGAAATCATAAGCCTCCTGGGTCACAGGAAAAGGACTTTATTACTCATTGCATACCAAAAGGTTTGAGCAGTATGTCCATGCCAGTTCCTGCCTTCCTCTGCTTTCTCTTGTTTTAGCAGAATGTCTGAGACTGGTTACTTATAAAGGAGAGAAGTTTATGTTGGCTCAAAGATCTGAAGGTGGGCAAGGCTGAAACCGTGGTACCTTCTGCTGCTTCAACTCACGGAGGAAAGCAGACGAGAAAGCAGGTGTGTTCAAAAGAGAAAGCACAGGGGTGGCCTTGCTTATAACACCCTACTATCATAATAAATGCAGTAATCTCTCTCAGTGACTTAATTACCTCTCAAAAGCCCCACCATCTCTTAACCCTGTTACACTGGGGTTCAAATTTCAACATGAGTTTTGGAGACGACAAAACGTATTCTAAGCAGTTCCCCTGGCCTCTGTGTCCCATTAGGGAGACATGAACGGATGCAGATCTTCACACAGTGAAGGGCTCCTAGGGGTTTGCCATATAGGAGCGGAAGCCTGAGCTGAGGACCTTTATAATGGGTGGTTGCCCTACCTTGCCCTTTGATCTGGTCAGAGGCAGATATTATTTCTGTCTTCCAAGGCTAGAAACCAACTTGTGCTTTCCTCCAGCGAGACTGTCTCCAGCTTTCAAGGCTGATTGCTATCCATTCTTGCAAAGTTAGGCTGGAACAAAAGGCTGTGAGTGCCTCAGTTTGTGAGATGTGCATAAAGACAAGAAATCTGTGGAAACGGTTTCCCAGTACCACAGTATTGGTAGCAATTTTCTTAATTTCAGGCTTTGTGGTGGAATTTGTATCGAAGGGATCCATTAAAGTTAGCTGGTAGGCATTTGGAGGTGAAAGGTACACAAAGAGAATATTCTAAGTACAGAGAACAGCATGGATAAAAAAAAAAAGTCCAGCCACCACGGAGAACCTAGGAAAGACTCGGTGTATAGTACAGGTAAAGCACTGAGATCAGGAGCCTGGGGAGCAGAGAGGCAGGTTGATACTGAAGGGACTTGTAAGCCGCAAGATTCCGTTGGAACTCGATACTGATCCTTCAAATGGTTTAAATGGGGGAGCAGCGTGATCAAAAGTGTGCTTTAAAAAGGCCACTCGGGCTGCAGCTGCAAGTGGGCTGGATTCGGCCCAAGGTTAATTTTTTCCACTCGGTTTCCTGTAATCAGGTTCAGGAAGATGGGGCTGTATTGAAATTTTGCCACTTAGTAATTGGGACTGTCCTTGGAGATGAGCAGATTTGGGGCCAAGCTCACTGCCCCTCTGCCTGTCTCACCCCCCAGTATTTTGATCCAGGTGCCTGTAATTCTGGAGACTAGCAAAAGCTATATCAAAAGAGGGAAGGGGAAATGACTAGTCAATGCCAGGTCAACTCACTGAAGGTTAATTATCTAAATGGTCAAATTTTCAAATAAATTTGCCTTGTTTATCAATTTACCTGTTTCTTTGAACTGTTCATAATGTTTATATCAATTTTTGTGGTGGAGTTATTTTTAGCAGATCTTACAGATTTTCATGAAATATTATTTAATAACTTTTGAATTTTACTTTGGTCTAGCTCTAGTTTTAATTTAGTTTTCATAGCGTCTAGCTATTTCTCGCAATCAGCCTATGTTCAGTAATTTTAGATTTTTCTATATTTTGGGTAAGTGACTTAGAGTAATGAGACTTTCATTGGTATTTCAAATTAGAATGCATGTAATTTGGAAGGCAAAATATCCATGAATGAAAGAGCAAGTTTCTTTTTTCCAATATATTTCATTCTAGCTCATTGCCCTTTGTATTATCTCTTAATTCATAGATTTGTTAATCAACTAATTCAAATACATATTTCCTTGAATTTCAAGCATCCGAGAAAGGATTAGTGTCTGAAATGTGAGTCACATGTAAAATTGAAATTCAGTTGAGTTGGATTGACAAATGTGGGTAAACCAGCTGCTACACAGCTAATACCTAAAGCTAAACCCTAATAGTATAGCAGCCAATTCTTAAAAACATTTGAAACAATTTTATATAACATAGCTGCTATAAAAGTTTTAAATTAATTGTATTTTTAAATTTCGATCCTTGCCGTAGAAAGAATTGAGTCAATCATACTTCTACTTCATAAAATATTGTTATCATTGATCCAGATCAGGTTCCTCTCATATTTTACTTTATTTCATTTTATTTTATATATCGTCCTTCATCCCAATCTCCACTCCTATCCCCTGCGTTCATGGGGACTCGCTTTAGTGTGTTTGCTGTGTGTCCTTAAAGTACATGTGCCCTTTCAGCAGGCTGAAATGGTCCATAAATCTCCTTCTGTTTCTTAGCCTGTGCATTAAGGGCCTATTCATGTTAAGGTTTGTACATTTAGCCCAGTACCCTGGACTCTTTCTTAGTATAGCGTAGAATGCGTCCAGCCCATTTTAGTATCCATTCCTTGCAATAGACCCCTAGGTTGTCTCCAGCTTACCTTCTCTTCTCTACCGTAAATTATTTCCAGATGGACATCCTTGACTCTGTCCTCTTGGAAAGGGATGAGATATTCCTAGGGAGGGTACATCCAGGAGGTCGACTGCTGTATCATAGGGCACACATACATGTGATGTCACTAAGTACTCCCCTCTTGTCTTCAATAGCTGACCAATTTACACAATCACTAGGTTGGAGTTAGGATGAAGGGAATGAGGCAAAAGTTAAAAGACAGTCAATAGACTTACCAGAAACATAAATAATATTTTAGTGCAATAATTTTTAAAATTAAAATGAATTCAATGAGTTCGCCATGAGTGAAAGTATAAAAATTTTAAATAAAGAGAAAAGAACTCAACAACAAAGGATCACAGGAAACTTTTGTCTATTACTTTTATTATAGTGATGATAGCATGAGTAAGTACGTATGTCCAGACTCACCAAATTGCATGCATTCATTATGTTCCATGTTTTTGTATGTCAGTTACGCTTTGATTTTTTTCTGTACTAGGGGTTGAGTCCTGGGCCTTTACCCTGAGCTGCATCCTTGGCCCTTTTATTATATTTTATTTTGAGACAAGGTCTTGCTGAGTGGCTAAGCTGCCCAGGCTGGGCTCAGAGTTGCTACCCTCCTACCTCCGCCTCTCAGAGAGCTGGGATTACAGGTATGCAACCACTGTGACTCTGCAAATTTTTTGAATAAAGACTACATTTGACCTATATTTGCATAGCTCATAGATCCCCTCTCTGATATGAAGAACTTGGTTCTCCAGCTGCTGGGAATCACGCTGAAATAGTCCCTCACCAGCAAGAACACGCTCACTGTTACCTATTTTCAGTTACCTTTGTGGCTTCTCAAACTCAGCACGGCTCCTTCCATCATAAAAACTACTCCAAAGGGCTGACAAGAACCTTTGTCTGCACTTACTGCCTCTCATCCTCTTCCCAACTTATTCATATTAAAGTTCTGTCCCTCCTGTCCTACTGAGATGGTTTTTGCTAACTATCTAGAATGTCCACCCCACCCCTACATCGGCTGAATTCAGTAGTAACAGTCTCATCTTACCCCACACTTCCACTGGGACTGGGCCCCTCTAGAAATGCATCAGCTCCTGCTTCTGGGACACCACAGGCTTACAGTTTTTCTTCTGCATCTCAGATTCTTCTTCCTTTTGTTGATGGCTTCTCCACTAGACCTCTAAATTGTAGCTGGGGCCCTTCTTCTCCATCTACATTCTTTCCCTAGATCTCATGGCATATTCTGGTCTTCAGTAACACTTTTATGCACAGTAATTTTCTCTTCAATCCAAGCTCATTCTCACATTGGAGCCTGTGCATTTGCTGTTTCCCTTGCCCAGGCCACCCCCTCACACCCTCATCCCCGTCTTTGCACATCAGGTTCCTGTGTGTCATTCATGTTTCACCTTAAATGTCATCTCCTCAGACAGGCCTCCTCGACTTCCAATTCAAAGTAAGCTCCCATACTTTAACATAATTTTTTTGCATAGTACTTACAGTTTTCTGATTTGGGAGCTGGGGATCATATATTTTTCTTTCTGCCTACCCAGAAAGACTCTAAATCACAATGACAGTACAGATACGACATTCATCTTAATGGGTAATAAATTAACGAAAACATGAATTTCACTTTAAAACACTTTGGCATATGGATACAATTTTGTGTCCTGGACATACTATTTAGATGAAGCTGTCTAATGTACTCACACCTAAGGCTACTGGCATTTTCATCAGGAACGCAAGGTCAAGAGAAGCACTCTCACTCTTATTGGGAATTCCATACGTTAGACCCTAGAGCAGCAGTGCCCAGTAGAAATATAATGTAAGCCATACTTTTAATATTAAATTTGCTAGCAGCCATTTAAAAGAAACAGGTGAAATTAGTTTTTTAATATATTTTATTTAACTCAATATATGCACAATGTTATTTTGACATATAACCAATATAAAGTTATTAATGAGATATTTCACAATTCTTGTCATTGCTTTGAATACTGGTTTCCCCTTATACTTGTAGAACACCTTAACTTGACTTAGTTGAAACCAAGCTCAAGAGTCACAGATAGCTAGTGGCTGCCATATTGGTGAGTGCAACTTAAAGGGGCTACTACACGTGCTTTTGTTACCTACAGAGTGATCTACACTTGAGGTTGTACAAATTAGCACACCCAGTGTGTGACACTTCCTTTCCTGGTAAAATGCTGGCTCCTGGAGTAGCTCGAATATTAAAAATGGGTTCTCATAAATGAAATTAGAGATATTGAAGAAATGTGGATTGTGCACAGATTATAAGAAATAAGAGGCTGACACACTTAGGGATGATACTTGATGCTGAATCCCTAAATGGTTCCATGAGTTTCCAGTCTTTGGTTTTCAGGAATGCTGTGCTTTGGGTCCACAGTGTCCTTGGTCTGACTGTGTCCTCCAAAGGATATGTAATGTCCATTAATAAGGAAACATGAACAGACCCTGTTCAGTCCATTAGGCTCTCTGTCCTTTGGGGTGCTGCCCTGCCAGGCCAACAGAGATGGCCTGGATATGGATACGGTCTGAGTGTGTCCTCCAAAGCTTCACATGTTGAAAGCTTGGTCCCCATCGTGGCAGTGCCAAGAAGCAGTGAGATCTTTAAGGAGTGGAGTCTAGGTTTTAAGGTTGTTGGGGACATGCCCTCAGAAGGGAATAAGGTAGTACTCTTGGGACCTTGGTAACTCTCTGCCTCCTGTCTCATCATGTGATATTCTCCTCATATAGTTTCCCATCACAATGCTATACACTTTGATGAGACTCAACCAGGGTCTCCCACCAGGCCAGCATCATGCTATTTGGACTATCAGCTCCCAAAACCATGAGCTTTGTAAACCTCCTCACTTAAATGCATTGCCCAAGTCAGGTGTGGTGGTGCACTACCTATAATCCTAGCACTCTGGGAGGCTGAGGACAGAGATTTGCAAGTTCAAACCTAGCTTGGGCAACTTGGTGATTTAGTGAGAACCTGTCACAAAGTTTAAAATAAAAAAAGAAAGTGCTGGCAATATAGCTCAGTGCAATAGCCCTGGAGTCAATCCTTAGTAATGCAAATAAATAAGTAACCCAGCCTTGGGTAGGGTTATAACAATGGAAAGCGCACTAATACAGAGGATTTGTAATAGATTCACACCATCTTCAAGGTTAACATAATCTGGCCTCTCAGATGTGGTTCTGTTGGCCTGTCAGGGCAGCATCCAAAAGGACAGAGAGCTGCTACTTTGCCTAATGGACAGAACACGATCTGACTGTGTTTCCTTATTAATGGACATTTCTTTCATAAATGCTTTATGTTTCACAGATTTTTTCCCAAGGCCCTTTTTATTGGAGTAGTCAGAGCGGGGCAGTTGCCCTCACCTACCTCCAACATCTGCAGCAGGATTGTTTAGCGAATTGAACGTTAGAGTCCTACAAGGCTCGTGGGCTTCAGTGAGTTCACAGTACCCTACCCCTCCTAGTCAACCTCTTCTCAGCCTTTGACACTCTGCTCACACTGGACTTTTTCCCTAGGAAGGCTTCTGACTATCTGTGCTGCTGTTGCACCCTTAGCAACAGTCTTCTGCATTGTAATTATTTTTATGTATATGCGAATATTATAATTCTATTTACTTGTGTCCCTCTATGGGCTGTTAACTCCTCCAAGAGCAAGGTTCATATCTTTTCATCTTTGTAGAACTAGCAAACTCAAATCAATGCTTGCCTCTCAATATGCATTTAGTAATCATTTGCTGAACGAATGAGCTAATGAACCACAGAATATATTCCACTTAATGCCAAGGAAATGCTTGACATGGAATGAAGCTATGAGACGTTTCCTGCCTTAGAGCCTTGTCAGTGGAGTAAGACAATCAACAGACAAGAAGGAAAAGCAGAGATGGCCCGAGGTGACAGAAAGTCATAGGAGTTGGTAGTGGTTTCCTTAATTTCTCCATTAATGAGAGTGGTAGTTGTTTTTATGTTTTAATTTTTTTGTTTTTTAATCTATCATCAGACTTCATTTAGCTAATTCAGTCCTTTCCATCTTTGGCTTGACTAACCATGGATCTTGGCTATGATTGCCTTTATTAGTTTAGTAATGACTTCGTTGAGTTTAGGAGTCATTAACTGCTTGTTAATGTGTGGAAGTTTGACAAACAAAGGCAAAATATTCTCCTTCATTCAAAATTTGGTCTCAAAATTAATTACAGTGCCTTCCTTTGCTTCAGGGTTTGTGTATTTTCACACCAAAAGGTACGCTTTGTTTGAAAGCAAGTGATTTTTATAACCTTCCACTGAAAATTTAAGACGGGCACTTGCTCTTTTAATCAAGGTAATTATATCAGAGGTTTTGAATTAGCTTTTCTTTTTGGAGGCATGGGTTTCCAGTGGTACTTTAGTCTGTGTCTGTCGTATTTACTCACAGGCTGTCATGAAGTCTCAGCCTTTTAGCTTTTAATTTCCTCCAGAGACCCAACTCCAAAGGCAAACCCTCTAAAACTGTTGTCATATGCTTCTGCTTTTGAAAACCATACATTCGGGGGGGGGGGCTTTTTCTTTACCCTTTTGCTTTGTTTTGAAGCTATCTCCTTTTTCCTTTCAGTTTTATACTTATGTTTGCATGCTCCGGAAGGAAAACATTTCTCGTGGCTTCACTTATTCCTATTATTCCAGTGGCCTACTCTGATTCAGGAAGAGGAAAATTATGACTTCCAGTTTCAGCGGGGGGAAAAAGCAGGAAAAAGACAAGCCAGCCCACCAGGAGGCTGCTGCAAGTGTGGGCCTCAAATCCGCAGCTCCAGCTGTGCCATTAGAAGCCCTGTGGCAAAAGGTGTCCTTCCCATCGTGACACTGTGGTTAGTCTTGTGAATGCGGAGCATATGACTTTTTGAAAAGTATAGATCAGGAAACTTCATCAAATTGCTCTCATGTTTCAAGCCAGGAGCCCACCATGCATAAAAAAGAGAGGGGGATGAGTGACTAGCAAACTGCAAATATTCATGTTAATTCAATGAGAAAAACAAAGTGAGTGACAACTATAAGGATTCATCATATGCATCTTATTCTACATCGATTGAAATTTCAAGTCAATATCAGCTGGATTTTGTTCACTGGTTGGAAGGATGGGCTTCTGCTAATTTTAGATTTTTACTTTTCATCATAATAGAATCATAGGATCTTAAGGCAGGGGTGAAGCCTGAATGGGAGCTACTTATCAGAGTGGAACCCAAAAAGGGAAATGTTTCTCAGAGTCCCTGGGTAACTGATTCAAATTTCATTTTTCAGATATTTTTTAAAACAGAAAAATTCTGAGCCTTTTCAAAATTGTACATATATCCAAATGTGCAGGGGTCAAATTTAACACATTAGACATGAAACGTGCGGTGCTTCCACTCAGTTTGCGTGGACATCAGAATGAAAGATCCTCCATCACTGAGTGTATCTGAACTTCACAGAGATGTGTCATTAATTACAAAGTTCTGAACGGGTCCTTATGAAATTCGGGCTCTCCCACATACACCTAAATTGTAAAAGTGAACACTTCTACCAGGTTATGGTGTGGTGCCCACATAAGTGTCAGACGGGGCTCAGCTGCTGGCTAAAGACTATTATCACCAGACCTGCAAAAGAAGAGTGGTCACCAATTATTTCACATTTATTATGCCCTGGAAACAATCGTAACTCAATAGTGACTAGTTATTCAATTATTTAATCAGAAGACATTAACTTTACGGTGTTCCTTCATGGTTTTGCACAGTGATTAAATGAGAAGCACATAAACTACTGAGTACAGTATGTCAGGCGTAGGAAGCATTTGATATGTGTTAGCAATTGTTAATTCTCACAAACATTCCTGGAGGTATTTTTATCCCTGTTATGTTGTCGGTAATTTACCTTGTACGTCAGTGTGCTAACTTTAATCACTATTCCAGTGCTAGTAGATAATATTTGTAATTCGTTAAGTGAAAATACTGTATAGTCCAGGGGATTAGTTAGCATTTTAAAGGACTGCTTCACAAGTCAAATTCCACCATCTTTATTTCAGATCTACAGCAGAAGTTCCTCTAGTAGTATGGATGTAGGAATGGTATTTTGTCAGAAAAAATGAACAGTATTCAAGAAGTGAATTAACTAGAAATGTTGACTAGGCAAACCCCAATACTAAGGACCGAATCCAGGGCCTTCACACCAAGCTACATCACCAGCCATTTTTAATTTTAAGTCAGTGTCTCACTAAGTTGTTCACATGTGGTTGGGCCAGAATTTAGGGTCTTCCTACCTCAGCCTCCCAGAGTGCTGGCCACCATAGCTGCCTTGAATGACATTTTTTACTTTGAATGTGTAGGAATTAAGAACCTAGCCAGCCTTATAACCTATACTCTTCAAATGGTAACCTGTACTTAGGACCGTGAGTCCTTCTGGGATATAAGGCTTTAATGGGAAGTTGTTACCGGCCCAACTAGAAAGTCAGGTGAATTCTGTTGCCAGATTTTTGCTACACTTAACTGAGGTAAAACTTCCATGCAAGATGCTTTCAAAGTGTTTGAGAAGGATAGAAAGTTGGCAATCCACCCAGTCTCCATGCAAGATGCTTTCGAAGTGTTTGAGAAGGATAGAAAGTTGGCAAAATCCACCCAGTCTCCATAAAACAAGATTTAATGACAATTTAATAAGTGCTTATGGAAGTAGATTCTTAAAATATACTTCCTATGTCCAGGATGACTTGTTTCTCCCTATAGGAAGTTACTACTGTCCATCCAAAAGAACTAACTAACTGTTGAGGATGATCGTTATTTTACAAATGAAGAAACTAAGGCTGAAAGAAGTTACAAACTTTGCT
The DNA here is from genome assembly GCA_004365215.1 of Cuniculus paca. Lineage (NCBI taxonomy): Eukaryota > Metazoa > Chordata > Mammalia > Rodentia > Cuniculidae > Cuniculus > Cuniculus paca. The sequence continues at coordinate 33,372 of RJWT010000524.1, forward strand.
TAGGGTCAATTTACTGGCAACTGGTGGAGCTGAGCTGCTTCATGTCAAACTCATTCTCCTAAGCAACATGTTCCTCTGCCTCCCAGAAAGAACTTATTAGTAGTAACCGCCATGGGGTTATCATGTCACATCATATCGTAGATTGTTTTTGCAGTGTCTGTGAGCCATGAGCACTTCAAGTTTGACTTCTGTATTATGATAAGGCAGGCATGTGGTTGTCAGATATTGTTAATGATTCAAACAAAATGTCCTGCTGAGGTCTCCAGCCTCTGAACTTGTCCAACTGAACAATGTCCACAGATCACAAAGACGACAGTGAAAATGTGTTACCACTGGAAATCGGCATATCCATCAGCCAAATAAGACTAAAAATATCATTTGGATGCTGTCTGAGTTACTTTTCTCTCATTGCTAAGACAAAAATACCCAATATCCAAAATTAAGGAAGGAGGGTTTATTTAGCTCACAGTATGTGGAGGTTTCAACCTGTAGTCAACTGGCTCCAAAGTAGGGTGGCATGGTGAAGAGCAACCATTCAAGATGGCAGAAGACAGCAGAAGCAGCAAGAGCAAAAGCGGGGAGACCAAGCCGCTTTTCCTCTCTTATATTGTATCCAGGCTACACCCATTGTTTCTAGTCTACATCTAGATGGTGTAGCACTTACATCATCTCCATATTGTCCTCTTGCACAGGCTCAGAACGTTTACAAAGTGAGGAGCCTGGCCTCCTGCTGAGTCACTTCGCTAAACTTCTAAACTTCTCAAGTTGACACAGTGTATCAACCATTACAGAAACTGAGGTTGATGTTAGATGATATCTGTCATTCATAACTTCAGATAGCAATTTTATCTTTAATAAACAGGATCAATCATTCTCACGAATTACTTTATAATGAGAAAAATTATATATTCAAAATTATAACTAATGTTTATTAATATAATCTGACAGTTTATAAATTGGTGCATCGCTTAAAACTCTATTAAATCAGAGGGTCTGTTACTGAAAAAGACAAAAAGGTCTGAAAATTATGGAACTGATCACTTTGGGAGGGGGCATAACAGCATATACTCCAGATTATTCCAGCTGTGTGAGACTTGCTAAATTATTTAACTTCTCTGAGCTTTGGCTTAGTAGCGTGGAAAAGGGATAACCTGATAAAATTGGACAACTTCCCGCAAGAATTAAATCAAGTAAAATATCTAGCCCATTTGTCTTCAGTAAATGGAAGTCACTATCATTACTAGCATTATTATTATTATTAGCATCATTATTATCCAGTCTCATATACCACCTAAAGAAAAACTATCTTCTCCATCTATTATTTTCTATTATTTCTAAGTTTCCTTGAACGGTTCTAGTGAAAGATCATTGCTTTCTATTTCATGAGTCTTTATCTATTGCTGGAAAAACCCCAGCTGCTGTTCTTAATTCTGCCTGCTGAATCAGAAGTCCACCTCTGATACCCACGAAGCAGCCCTTTATTTATAATGGCATCTTCACCTAAGAAGAGGGGTCAGTCGAAGAGAACAAGCTGACTTTCATTTCTGTTTGATTACATAAAACAGGTTATGCAGGACTTGGCCTGTGACACAAGGCAGCTTCCAATCCAGCTAAGGTGAGTGGTAATATACCAACAAACAGAGTTCTCAAAAGTGTGTATACTATAAGAAGAGTCTGAGTGGGTTTCTAAGAAACGCAATCTGAAAAGTCATGGAAATCTTCCTTTTGTGGCTATTTGGGACATTTGTCCTCAGGAACCTTGAATAAATGCAAACGGTCCTAGAATAATTAACATTCTAGTAATTGCTGCTATGTATTATGGTCTGTGTGTGTTATGCACACATTATTCCCGTCACTCCAATTTCACAAATGAAGAACTGAGGCTGAGGGAGCTGAAGGATTGTGCTCAAAGACACATGTCTAGTGGCAGAGCTGGTTCCAACCCAGACTTGATGAATCCAAAGCCCACATTCTTATCTCACCAGTACTGAGTCACTTGAGTCTTAGTCATGCTTCCTGGTAGCTAATTTCAGCCAGAAAGGGTAAAAAGCTGTCCCCGAGTTAGCTGTTACTTTCCAAATATATATACTTTCCAAATATATACCAAATAGTAACATTTTAGTATACATTTAGCCAATCTGAAGTTTTATGTGATTATTTTTCCATTCTGAAACATGATGAAGGAATAAAGAATGTTATTTCTTCCTCTGAGGCTCCAAAAATCAAATTTCTGTTCAAGATGAAAAGGAAGATGTGCCCTATAGAGAAATGTTATAAATCCTGAATTGTTGCCCATGTACGGATTAATTATCTCACTGTTGCTCAGGGCCTTGACCTTCCATGGTGACTGTCTCCTTCTCTGAATATCAGCCTTCAAAGCATACACAGAACAGAGGAGGGTTGTGGGCTCTGGATACCTATAATATTTCTAGTATTCTCATTTTCAGAAGTGAAGGTGGCTGGATATAGTACTTTAAAGACTGGACTCAAAACCTAGCAGCAGGTTTGAATCTTGGTCCGGACACCTTAGCCATAGAATGACCTTGAATGTATTACATCCCTTCTCTGGGCTTTAGCTCTCGCATCTGTAAAATCAGGATAATAATCGTGGAGTTGTCACAAAGGTTAAGTGAATAAGCTGCTCCTTAAACAAGGCTGAACGTGTTGCAATTCTTTAAAAGACACATTTTCCTTTTTTCCTCTTACTCCAGAAAGGTGGTGAGTACTGCTCACACATCTATGTAGTAATGTACAATCCTTCAGAATAGATCTGTAGACATGCATAAATTGACTTCGTCCTCACGTGAGGGGGTTTAGACAAGGGAGGTGATTATTTAGTATTTTAAGAAACTGACCAGGAACCCACACTCCAAAAGTAGCTGTTCAAGCATTTTGAGTACTATTAACATATGACACAGAGGAGGGTTCATTAACTGGTGTAATGTATATAAAACAGAGTGTTGCTATTTTTGACATCAGTATTATCTAAGATATGTCATTGACTAGAAAGTTTTAGCAGGCCAGTGCCCCTGCTGAAAGTGGTGAGTGTCTGGTACCTCAGAGCTGCACCTCCATCCTGAGCTGTTTGGTCTTATGGTGCCCTCTCACTTCATGGAGGGGTCTGGCTCCACGACACACCAGGAACAACGGCTGCTCCACCAGTCAGTACACTAGAGAAAGCCTCAGAGGGAGTTACTCACACCAGGGCCATGACTGATTGTATGTCTACCTGCTAACAAATATTTATACTTGAAAGAATTGGTGCAGGAATGCTTTCCTTGTAACTCACCGCCTTACTAGGTGGAGGGTGGTATTTTGCAGGTGATGGGAAGGGAGGGAATTTATGGTTTTTATCTACCTCAATACCCAGAGGTGACTCACACTTCTAGAATAAGCAGCGACTGTTGAATGACTTGGGTCAGTTCTCAGTAATGAGCTGTCAGTTCTTAACAATGAGCTGTCTCATGTAAGGAGTCTAGCACAACACTTGTTACTTTCCTCCTGCTGCTCCCCTAAATCCTGCCATTCCTACAAGAGAGCAAGATAGGCTCAGAGCCAATGCATTCATTCATCCCACAAGTATTTAATGAGTACCTACTACGTGCCAGGCACTGGGCTGGTTGCTAGAGTGAACAAAACAACCATCCGTGTCCACACAGAACTCACTTTCCAGACACAGAGCAATCGACAAGAGAAACAACTAGTGGCTACTTCTCCCACCCCAAACCTACCGGGGGGCAAGATGAAGGTGGGACCGGCTTTGCAAAGGGGATTGGCAGTCACTGAAGGAAGCACGTTATGTAAAAGCAGATACAGTCAGGGAGCCAGGGTGCTTCAGACCAACTCTTCCATGTCCATGTGTGGTAATCAAACAAAAAAGAAAGAAACAAGCAAACTAAAACAATAATAACAACAAAACCTGCCTTAAAAAAGCAGTCATCGGAAAGCAAACTCTTACATGATGAAGTTTACAGAAATGTATCTGTTCCGGGCAGATATAACTACAGATGTGGCTCTCCACTTCCTTGAGACCGTTGTCATCCGTGAGTGTCTAGGCGAAGATTCAGGATTCCCTTCAGTGTTCAGACCCGTACAATTAGCCCAGACAGAGCCTGACTCACAAACAGCTCCTTGGGACCTCCTTATTTCAACCCTCAGAAGATGCAAAGTTTGTTTAGCTTCTGTTCTCTCCTTCCTCCCTCCCCAGCCCACCCAGCCTCTGCTTCCTGGATGAATGACCTCTCTCCTCCCAGGAGCAGTCTTTTTCTTCCTCTCATTGTTACGTAGAACTCATTTTCGCCAGTATCCTAGGATTATGCTTTTGTCCTTTGTAATCCTATCCCCTGTCCCCTTTAGTAATTGCATTCACCCGTATCTAATAGCAAAAATAAAAAGGAAGAGTAAATTAGAATTAACATGTAGATCCAGGAAAAAAAATTGAGGCTTGCTTAGGAAATATATGACCTAGGCTTTTGAATTTAGGAAACAGATTAACTGTGCTCTATTCTTATCACAAAAGTATTATACGATTATTCATGAAAGTATTGTATCAATTTTTTTAAAAAGAACTAGTGAGGTACACTTTTAAATAATGAACCCTTGAGATACTTTAAATAGGATTTGATTTACACTTTTTTACTTACCAATTTTTGAGACAGTACACTTTTAAGTGAGTAACATCAGTATAATATAGAAACATAAAGGTAAAATTTTTAAAAATCACAATGGGTTGGAACCTGTTTGGGGCCACCATTATCTTACATGATAATGAACCGTTATCTTAAGTATTGAGATAAACAGAACCTTCGCGCTTATTAATTACTGACTTTCATGATCAAATATTTATCCAGCTTCCTTTGTGGGAGATAGGTTTAAAAAATGTGTAAGACCAGGTGCCGACTCTCAAGATCACTGAGAGTCTAGCCAGGAAGATAAACCCCGTGCACAGTGAAAGTTAATCAAGGTCTTACGTGGGCTACAGGTGGTACCCACTGTGAAGCAGCGAGGAACAGGTGGTGCACCTGCCCAGAAAAGGCTGACCTGCAGGCGAGGTGATAAAGTTCACTCTGTGTTAGTGTCTGGACCATCTGAATTACTGCAGACAGCTTTTGCCACTTACCTCTGTTTTCTCTGTGCTTTCACTCTTTCCAATTTAAGTCATTTATTTAAAGAGGTAGTGCATATGTCTATGGTAACATATTCAAATAGTCCCGAAATGAGTCTCTGTCAGTACCCTAACCCAACAGCAACACCAAAGTCATGTATACGCTCCAGAAACAAGCAATTGTCTGATGGCTCCTAATCGATATTTGTTTCTATTCATTGCTTCCATTAGTCACCAAAAGTTGGTTTGAGATGAAAGAGACCTGTTTTTCTAAAGAGGATTTGTCACTCCACAGAAAGAAAAGCTAACTTTTATCAAATCAATGCGCTTTCAACAAAACAAAACCCCAAAGACCCACAACGAAGTTCTTTTATAAGCCTTGTGTTTGCTCAGTCACACTCTGTATGTTCCTTTCCTCCAGCTGCTTTACCAACTGGCATCTAAGGACTTAAATTCTTCAAACTATCAGAACAGAGGTAGAAAAGGCCAGTAACTTTTATCTGAAATGATATTATACCACCTGCCAAATGCTGAAGAATAACTTTCTGCAGCTCTGGACATGGTACTAATCAAATTTACCATGGCAGGTTTGTCATGGGTGCAATGAAACAGACAAGGTCAGGAGATCTGTCTTGCACCTGGCTGCCACTCCTGAAGGTCATTATCATATCCTATCATCTGTATTGGTGAGTTAGACACTTGTAATTATGGCTAAACTGTACTCCAAAATAACAAATTAATGTTGATTTTTCTTTCAAGAAGTATATTGAAGCTGGGTGTGGAAGTGGTGCAAGTCTGTAATCCCAACACACAGGAAGCTGAGGCAGGAAGATCACCATGAGTTCAAGGCCAGCCTGGACTACATAGTGAGTCCAGGGCCAGCCTTTAACTACGTAGTGTGGCCTTGTCTCAAAAAATAAATTGAAAAATCCATTTTCCCTCCACCCTTTTATTTCATATACTGCTCTTGCACCCTACTACTTCTGCCCCCAGAGACAACTACTGATCCCAAAACCTTGCTTGTATGATGTGTAGAGTAGATGTACAAATCTTTGTGTATTGTATTTATCCTCTCTGTTTTATTATTTTTTAAACACATGACAGCAGATTCTTCAGACTATTCCACTATTGCATACCTTACTTTTTAAATTTAAAGGCTTATGTTGAGGACCATCCTATTTCACTACAAAGTTTTCTTTCTTTCTTTCTTTCTTTCTTTCTTTCTTTCTTTCTTTCTTTCTTTCTTTCGATTTCTGGTAGTCCTACGGATTGAACACAAGGAATGCTGAGCTACATCACAGTCCTTTTATTTCTTTTTTAGACAGAATCTTTTTTTTTTGAGGCACCGGGGATTGAACTCACGACCTTACGCTTGCTGGGCAGGCGCTTAGACTGCTGAGCTAGATCCCCCACCCTGGTGTTTTTGAGACAGGGTCTCACTATGCCATTCAGGCTGGCCTTTAGCTCACTTTGTAGCCCAGGCTGGTCTTGAACTCACAACGATCCGCCTGTCTCAGCCTCCCGAGTGTTGGGATTACAGGCGTGAGCCACCATGCCCGGCTTTTAGACAGAATCTTGGTAAAAATTTGGTTAATACCAAATTTTTTAGACAGGATCTTGATTGCTGCCATAAGCCACCAAGGCTGAGCTCCCAGTTGCAATCTCCTGAGTAGCTGGAATTACAGGTGTACACCACCACATCTGACCCTCAATCTTTTTTAAAGCTGTGTCATATTTCAGTGTATGAATGTATCATAATTTGCATCATCTCTTGATGGCTGTTTAAATTGTTTCTGAGTGTGAAAATATACTCTTTATTTTTAGTGTGTTTATTGACATAATTAACATCATTTTAAAATGCAGGGCTCTTGCATTTTGTAAATTGAGTTGGATGAGTTTTTGACTATTATATTCACCCGTCTAACCACCAACCAGAAAAATGCACAGAATATTTCCATCTCCCTAGAAGTTTCTTTGACCCTTTGTAGTCCAACCACCTTACCAACTCTTCTGGTTGTTACTATCAACATGAATTAATTTTGTCATTTCATGAGTTACAGATAGGATTCATACAGTGTGTACTTTTTTTTTTTTCACATGTTGGGCTTTTTTCACTCAGCAAAACATTTTTTGAGACTGTTGACTGTTCATGGTTTTTAGTTTGTTCGTGCCCTCAGCCCATGTTCATGCTGTGGTTTGCAGGTTTAGTCTTAATTTGTTTAAGTAATTTAAATAAATGAGATTGTATCTGTGCTGTGGGTATTTTAGGGAGTTACACATGTTTACAGGAGGCGATTGATTTCATCAAGAAAAGATTGGGCCTTTGAAGTACTGAAATGAAGATGTGACAGGAGTCATCAGTTGAAACTTTTATTTTAAAAGTTTTAGGTGACTCTAAGTTTGGTGTGTAAGTTAATGCCTCAGTATGTAACAAAAATTTTTGATGTTATTTTCTAGAATTCTGTGATATTTAGCTCATTTCTCTTGTAGATATATTGTTTCTTACTTTCTTCATGTAATTTGAGATCTTTGTATGATGGCAATGATGGCCATGTCACTCAGAGGTACGATGTTACTGGAGATATATACACAGATTTAGGAGGCTGGAGTTAGGCCTGGATGTGTAGATGCCTTCTGCTGCCTCTGTGAAAGCCAAACGCCCTCTCAATCTTCATCCTGGCTAACAGAATCATCGTTTGTTTGATGTCCCTTGCTCCTGAGAGTGTAGATCTTGTCCCAGATGCATAGGCTGAATCGAGCACACTAAGGAAGGCACCATTTTTGGGGAAAAAAATCCTGAGTCTTTAATGACATTATTAAGCAATTAAACATTATCCTAACTTTACATAGCCATGTTTTATTGGTGGTGATATTTTAAAACTTATTTTTAAAGTCAGGTTTATTAAACTGTAAACTACATATACTAATCTTTACTTTATTGGTGAATTTCTTAAAACTAAATTTCTAGTTTGCTTTTGTTTATAATGATGTGTCTTTTTATATCAATAGCAAAGGTATTGTTTCTTCCCATTTATATTCTGACTAATAAAGAACTAGTTATAACATCTGCAGAGCCTGTACCAGTTAGAATGCTTTTGGCTGAAAGTAACAAAAAACACCAATCCACACTGACTAATGCAACAGGTTATCTTATATACCTGGGAGTTCATAGTTGGGTAGGCCGGAGGAACAGTATGTTTTGAGGCTCAGAGCAACACAAGAATGCGGGCTTGGCACCTGTTTCTTCTGCTATCTTCTGTTTCAGCTTCACTTGAGATAAATTTGCCGTTGACTGCAGTGTGGTTGTCAGAGACAGTTTGGGTACCTTTGACTGAAGAAGGAGTGACAGAAATCTACTTAACCATGGAATAAAATCCCTTCATCCACCGGAATGGGTCATACATAGGTCTGATAGCCTCCTCTAGACCCTAATAGTTAAGTGGAGATTGTCTGGACTAAATAAAACAACTTCAGGGATACACCCGAACTAAACAGTATCTTGTTCAGGAGAAACGGGAATGAATGAATGAGAGTACCAAAAACAGATGTTGGGGCTGTATGGAAACTTAGGCTGCTTAGGGCTTATTTATTATTTTGTTTCATCAGTCCTTGCAACCCTCAAGTGGCCCGAGAGAGCTAATGGGGCTCTACAAAGCACCTTACTTTCAGTGAGTGGCTCTCATGCGCACACTGGAAAAAGCCCTCCCTCAAACCGTATTGCATGCCGCGAGAGCAAGTCCAAATCCCGGACCGTTTCTGAGTCATTTTTCTTTTTCAGAACCATAAGTAAAACTATGGCCGTCAAGACACTCTCAAAAAGAATCTAAAAGCTTATGTTAATTTAAAAATACATATGAAAAATTTTAATTAATGCTAAAAGCAATGCTAGAAAAGTGGGAGTAAAAAAGACAGGGATAGTGGCCATAGCAGCCTGAGGTTAGCAGCTAGATGACCTTTGCCAAACTCATGATTTTTTTAAAAAATGGCCCTGAAAGGCTCACTTGTGACCTAACAATAGCTTCAGGGACTGAGATCTGGGGTACTGAAAGCCCCTTTTGTTCCCACCTAGGCACCATTTTAGATTCAGTGGGCCAGGGGTGATCTAATCTTGTGCCCCGCCTGGCTCAAACTCACTGCAGGTAGGGCCAGCACGCTGAACTGTTTGTGGTGGGGACTCAGGCAGTGCGATCTGATTGGTGACACATCCCATGCTAAGCAATGGACATGGGAAGGAAGCAGAGTGAGCAGTGGAGGCCACAACAGGCCCTTGTCCTTGTACAGGTCACAGTCTAGTGGAGGAGGAATGTTATTTGGAATTGTTGTTATGAAAAAAAAAACCAGAATTTTTAGAAATGTCTTGTGTTATGAACAATGGATGAATGAATGAACTTCATTGAATTTCTATTTACTGGATTATCTATTACACGTAAAAATACTTTGTATACAGACAATTTAAAGAATTGTGCATATTTGCTCTTCAAGGCATCCAGAAAATGTATTTACTAATACATTTGAAGTCTTTCAGTGGTTATTCACAAAGGTAATCAGTATCCTAGATTTTGATAAATCTAGTCTTTATTATTTATTGATTTTATTAGATGTATCTATTTTTAAACAATGTAGAAATTGATTTTATATGGTTAAAAAGGAAAAGAGAAAGAGGAAAATGCCACTTCAAGCTATTTTAAAATGCTTTCACTATACTAATCTGAAAACATTAAAATCATTTTAAACAGTTTTGAACAGAGTTCAATTGAACTTTCATAATTTGAATCTAAGCCAGATGTAGTGGCTCCAGCCTGTAATCCCAGCACTTGGGAGGCTGAGACAGGAGGATCGCTGTGAGTTCAAGACCAGCCTGGGCTACAAAGTGAGCTCAAGGCCAGCCTGAACGGCACAGTGAGACCCTGTCTCAAAAAGACAAGGGCCAGGGATCTAGCTCAGTGGCCTATGTGCCTGCCTGACAAGTGTGAGGTCATGAGTTCAATCCCCCGGTGCCACAAAAAAAAAAAAAATTGAGTCTATATTAGCACAATAATCAAATTCTTGAAAAATCTCAAATTACTTTGAGATGAGACATATCTATAAAAATTAATCTATGTCTGGAGAAAAAGTCGAAGAAAATATACCTAAATGTAGACATTATCTTTGAGCAGAAGGATTATGAATGATTATCATATTCTTAATCTTTTTTGAATTTTTCACATTTCTAAAATGAACATAATGCATCATTGTTTTTCAATCAAATAAAATACCATATTATAGAATGTACAGTGAAACCATGTAAACTCCACGTAGATTTACAACTACTACCAAATACTTTGTCTTGATTCTATTACTAAGAATTTGTGGATTTATAAGCCAGCATCAATCTCTGTGGCCAAGTAGTCCATTGAAATGCAGTATCTAATTGGCTGATTCCATTTTAAACAATTGCTCTAGGTGGTTTATGACAACTAAAAGGATCCTGTTAGATAACTCTTCCTGATTAATTTTATCTTATTGCAAAGCTAGAGAACACAAAAGGTATTCTTTGTGATATTTTATGAAAAGATGAAATTCAAAGTTCTGAGCTCCAAAATAGCTAAGGAGACCTTACAGATTTGGTTTCTTCAGGGCTAAGTCTGTTTGGCTTGACTTGTACTTGAGTAAATGAATACGAATTAGCCAACAGTCTTAAATTAAAACACTACATATAAAATCTGAATTTTTGGACTTCTTGAAAAATCAAAAGACTGGCATTTCCTCTAGGAAAACAACTTCATTTGAGTTGCTTCTTGCCTCTCATCTAATGCTTAGTAGTATATGTGCCCAGTTTGCTACCATTCCCCATAGTAGTCACTGACTTTATTCAACAGCATTCTTCCAGAGGCCACTGCTTGCCAAGGAATGAATGGATGAACACACTGTAGTGCATACATTTGACAGACTATCATCTAGCTATAGTAAGGAATGAAGTGATGCATGCCATAACAGGGATGAACTCAAAATATTATGCTATCTGAAAGATGCCAGACACAACAGGTCACATATGGTATAATTCCACTTATGTAAAACATCTGCAAAAGGCCAATCCCTAAGAGACAGAAAAATAGATTGATGGTTGCTAAGGACTTAGAGAAGGGTAAAAGTGAATTAACTACTTAGTGGATACCATGTTTCTTTTTGGAGTGATGAAGGTGTTTTGGAACTAGATAGAGGTAGGCATTGCACAACATTGTAAATGCACAAAATACCACCAAAATATTCACTTTAGATGGGCAATATTGTGTTATGTGAATTTTGCCTCAATGTCTTTTAAAAAGCTCTTTGACTGGTGAAATTCTATGAATGTGACTAACGTAACAGAGCCTCAAATAGATTTTAAAAGGAAATGTAAAGAATAGAGGCTGTTACATAAAACGAACAAGAGCATAACTCTAAAAACAAGGGACTCCTGACTCAGGTCACCAACATTTAACAGTGGGAACGTCTGCTTAAGTCAAAGTCCAAAGCTCATGTTCTCACTGGGAAAGTTTGGCTAATGTTTTCAGGCAATGAGTGAAGGCAAGGAGTAGAGTTTTTACATCTTTAACAGTCTGCAAATCACACGCATTATATAAAACTTAAAAATAACCCACCATCTTTTATGGCTGCCTATCTAGATAAGCATGGAAAACACTATACTATATTTAAGACATCAAAGAAATATCATCAAAAGTGTGGAAATGACCTTAGGTTTATGAATTTTTGTTAAGGCTATTCATAGTGTCAGCAGAGTAAGCATTTATTGTTTGTGACAACCCCTCAGGGCAGATGCCATGGTCCTGACACTTTAGCATGCTTGTTACTGCCTCTTAATGTCCTAAATTTCAAGATGACGGAAATGGAGGTTTGGAAGCTAATAATAGTTCCATGTCATTGGCAGGAGCTGGGAGGAAGTATGCCTATGGAACAGCCGAGGCATCAGGTGTCTTGAGGCATCCGCAAAGGAAGTAGAGGGAGAAATGGGACAGGAAGGACCACAGTGATCAGTGTAAGAAAGTAGGGATAATGAAATCATGTGAATCTGAAATCCAGCAGAGAGGGAGAGAGAAGAGGAGAGAGACAGAGAAAGAGAGGAGAGAGACAGAGAGAAGAAGAGAGACAGAGAGAGAGGAGAGAGAGACAGAGAGGAGAAAAACAGAAAAAGGAGAGAGAGGAGAGAAACAGAAAGAGAGAGGAGAGAAACAGAGAGAGAGAGAGAAGGAGAGAGAAGAGAGAGGGACAGAGGAGAGAGACAGAGAGGCAGAGAAAGAGAGCAGAGAGAGGAGAGAGAGAGAGAAGTGAGAGAGATGGAGAGGAGAGAAAGGAGATAGTGAGACAGAGAGAAGGAGACAGACAGAGAAGAGCAAGATATAAAGAAGAGAGAGACAGAGAAATAGAGAAGAGAGAGACAGAGAGAGAGGAGGGAGAGAGGAGAGAGTGACAAACAGAGAAGGAGGTAGACAGGAGAGAGATAGAGAGAGGACAGAGTTGGAGAGAGGAGAGAGACAGAAAGAGAAGAGAGACAGAGAGAGGAGAGAAAGACAGAGAGAGAGGAGAGGAGAGAGAGCAGCTAAAGGGAAGGATATCAGAAGCTGAGCATGTTTGTTGTGAGAGAACAGGCTATCAGAAACTTGCTGGGGAACATAGAAGTATTCATATCCCTTAATGGAGCTAGCTGCTCCTCTGGGACTCTGCCTTAGGTTCCTATTGAATTGGATTGATTCCATTGAGAACATGTCTTTCTACCTGAGGAAACTTCAGCAATGTGGGGAGAAATAATTGAATGAATGATCAACCACATCCTTGACCAGATAGCCATTTAAAATTGTGCAATAATGCCTTCTTTTCACAAAAGTGAAACTATTTTCATTGTGGAGAACATAAGCAATAAAAACAAAAATAAAATGATTTATAGTCTCACATCTAGAGATAACCATAGTTGTATTTTGGTTTGATTCCTCCCAATCTTTTAAATTTAAGTATGCATACATATGCATATTTTATGAAAATGTGTTTATACTTACACATGCCATTTTGATTAGCTTAATTTAAACAAGTGAAAAAATGTCTATATTATAAATAGGTCATTGGATTAAGTGTATTGAACAAATAGAAATATACAAAATAGAAATATACAAAACAATAGAAATATACAAAAATACACAAAAATAGGGAAATAAATTCTTATGAATGCCTCTGTATGGTTTAGTGAACTTATAACTGATATGTATTGGCTTATCTTTATCATATTATTTTCCTGTTGTTGGTTCCCTGCCTTTCACCTCTGTTTAACTGCTTGCCCTGCCTGGTGGTTTGTTTCCGATGTTGTTCTTGGAATTGAGGTCATTTTTATCTCTATCTGGAATATCTTTCAATACTCTTTGTAGAGTTGATTTGGTGGTAATGAATTTCTTCAATTGTTATTTGTTATGGAAATATCTTATTTCTCCATTAATTTTGAAAGATAGCTTTGCAGGGTACATCAGTCTGGGTTGAAAGTTATTTTCTTTCAAGGCTTAAAATACTTCATTCCAAGATCTTCTTGACTTAAGAGTTTGTGTTGAGAAGTCAGCCATGATTCTAATGGGCTTTCCTTTATAGGTGATCTGTTTCTTTTCTCTAACAGCTTGTAATATTCTGTTTCTGTGCTGAATTTCTGGGATGTTAATTATTATATGTTTGGGTGAGAATTTATTTTGGTTATGACTGTTTGTAATTCTATATGCCTCGCTTATCTGTGTGTCAGATTCTGTTCCCATGCTTGGGAAAATTTCTGCTATTACTTCTGCAAATAGTTTTTTTCTTAAAAAAATAAAAATGATAGAGAATTTCAAAAAATAGGAAATTAACACTAGTTAATATATTGCATGTTGTTATCTTAAAAGTAGCTGTTCAGATTATAAAATTTAGGCATAAAAAAGATTAAAAATGAAAACTGTTCTTTTTGATGAACTAGAGAGTAGTAGTATAGTTATATATCTTGAACATATACACATATATATGTATACATATATACATATAATCTTTTCCCTTCTTTCTTTTCTCCTTTCCCCTCTCCGAGTTGTTCTTTCCTTTTGAACACTTTTTTTCCCTTTCATTTTCACTATATCTATTGTACATTTTGGATCTTATTTACTCTTTCAGTTTGTTTTTACACTAGGGTGACAATTTGATATTTACACATGAGAGCCTGATTTATTTCACTTTTGAGTATCTGAGATGAACACATACTTCTCAGATGAAGAAACACAAATGGCAAACACATGAATAAATGTTCAACATCACTGGTCATTCAAGAAATGCAAATTAAAACAACACTGAGATTCCACCTCACTCCAGAAAGAATGGTTGTTATCAAGAAATCAACCATTAACAAATGTTGATGTGGCTGTGGGATAAAGGAAACACTCCTCTACTGTTGTTGGGAGTGTAGACTGGTACAACCACTGTGAAAATCAGTGTGGAGATTTGTCAAAAAACTAGGATTGGAGATCCCATTCACTCCAGCTATTCCCCATCTGCGTATTTTCACAGAATTGAAAACATCATGTGTTTTGGTTACTTTTCTTCATTGCTGAGACAAACACCTGACACCCAAAGTGAAGCAAGGAAAGGTTTATTTAGCTTACAGTTCTGGAGATTTCAGTCCATAATCGGCTGGCTCCAAAGCAGAGGGGCATGGCATTGGGGCAACACTTCAAGGCAGCAGCCAGAGCAAAAGCAGCCAGAGCAAAAGAGAAAAGGCAAGCCTCTTCTCTACCCTTAAATTGTACACAAGCCACCCCCCCCCTTCAGGGTGGGTGTAACACAAAATGTCCTTGCCCTCCTTTGCACAGGATGAGGATATTTACAAAGTAAGAACCCTGGCTCCCTGCTAAGTCCCTCAGTTAAACTTTTAAATTGTGCAAGTTGACACAGTGTATTAACCATAACATCATGCCACAGTGATATATGTGCACCCATGTTTCTAGCAGCACAATTTGGAATAGCTAAATCTTGGAAACAGTTTTTTTTAATTTCATTTGTGTTGAGTCCTGTCTTTTCATTGACACTAATCAATCTTATATTATTTTTCTTTGCAGTGTCTTGGAGGTGTTGAATTGTTATTTCACGGTCCTTTGTTATTTTTAAGAGATCTTTCCTTTCATGATCACTAGCTGCAATCCTATCTTCAAGTTCTGAAAATCTATCTTTAGTTTCATTCAAGTGATTTTGCCAGCTTTCAGTGGAATTTTTAATTTTCTGAATATCTCTTTGAATCTGTTTCATGCATTCTAAATCTCTCTTATATTGTTCGTTCAAGGTTTCCATCATTTTCCTATGCTCCTCTGTTTTTTTATCTGTGTCTTCTCTAGCTATGCTGAGTAATTCCTTCATTATGTGTGTCATTTCTTTTTTTTACCTGAGAGATTATTTCTGATCTGATTTCCTCTATAGCCTCACGGACTTGTTTCCTTACTTCAATCCCTGTGGACTTGCTATCTTTCTAGAAATTTCAGGTGTGTGTCTTCCAATGGCTTCTATGTCAGTGTCTCCTGTAATGGTTCTGGATGGGCTGGCAGTCTGATATTGCATTTTGCTTTTTCATCTTGTCGTTTTCATCTATTGGTTCATATTTTGGTCTGTCAGTCTCACTAGTCTCACCTGTCCATTGCATGCATCTTAGTCAAGATTCTACTGTGTGACTGGTGCTCACTGTCATCAGGTCCCACAGTGTAGGGGAGGGGCAGTTGGTGAGTCCTAAATTCTTCCCAGGCAGATTAGCCTGTTGATGTGAACCAGCACTTGACTTGTATTGTTACTCCTGTGTCTAATTTTTTCAGGCAGCCAGACCTACCTGCCCATGGTGTGTGCCCCAGCCAGGGACCTACTTGTGACTGGGGTTCTCCAGGCCCCTGGGGTGCTCTAGATGGAGGGAGGTATCAACTGCATATATGGTGTACTGAGGAAGCTACACACCTTCAGTCCTCATTCGTCATTCCTCAATCCTCAATTTTCATTCCTCGAGTAGTTTTGATATTTATCAGTTCCCTTAATAGATTTGATTCCAGATTCTTGCAAGTTGGAAATGGTGGGACTCTTGAAACAGACATTTTGGGAGGGATAGTTAGCCAACTTCTATCCTGAGCTCTCCCATGGCTGCAGAATGAAGGCAGAGCTTTACACAGAAATGTAAAATGTAAAATGGAGGTGGCTGGTTTCCCTCCTTGCACTACTGCAGTGGGATCCAGCCAGGAGAGTATTGCTGTAGGGGGCCTCAGGCTGTAGATTAGGAAATGGTGCCTTATTAAACTGGATTGTATTGTAAAACTTCATTTTAAGCTCTGAGCCACCCTGAACCTCCTCACTTCTCTTCGTTATCCCCTACTCCATATGCACACATAGAATTATCCCTCCATTGACAACTCTGGGAGGATCTGAATTTGCATTTATTTAGAAAGCGGCATGTTTCCTTATAGAGAACATATTACTTTTACAATGGGAAAAACAATAAACTTTTGTTTAATAGGTAAATAAACCTAATTGGGGTTATTTGATAGGCTCCTACAAAGGCGTTCACTATCCTGAGAGCTAACAGTGTCTAGAATGAATTGTACCCTCGCCAGCTTCATGCCTACCTGGGTCCCCATGGCTCCACAGAGAGGGCATGGTGAAGATCCCAGCCAGCTAGCCGAGTGGTGGCTTGGCACTTTCCTGTTGCTGAATTCTGTATAATTTTGCCAAAAAAGTCCATACAGAGACGGTAGCTGCCTGGCCCCAAATTCTTATTTTATCAAGGAAGAATTAGCCATGTTTCTGACACCAGAATGAATGTATTTGAGGATTATTGTATTTCTGCTCCTTGACCTTCTGTCCTTCAGTATAAATAGTCCCAGTTCTTTTTAAGTTTTTTATTTTTTTCATAAACGTTATTGTTTCCAACCCTTTAATATCCTCACAATTCTTCTCAGAACCTCTCCCGAGCCTCCTCTTCCTTCTTTAATTACAAGGCTTAAACACAATATTCTAGGAAGCGCTTGAGCAGCGCTCGGTAAAATGGAAAGCTTATCTCAAGATTCCTACATGCTCAGGTTTATGCAGCCTTCCCAGGGTCATGGTCAGGCAATGCTGTTTTTTAAGTAACTGCTTAAAAATACCTCGTGACCAGCTTATTATCTTCAGAGAGCTGAGACCTGAGGAGGTGAGCCCAGTGCAGCTCGTATGGGGCAGCACAATGCAGCAGCCTGGTGGGCAGCCAGCTCAGTGCTGTGCGCCTAGGTCCCCTGTGTAAGAACACCTGTTTGTTCAGAAGGATCATCTCCCAGAAGTAGATGGTCCCACTACCTTCTACCTCCCTCACCTTGAAACTCAAGAGAAAACCCACCGTCCTC
Organism: Cuniculus paca; assembly: GCA_004365215.1. NCBI lineage: Eukaryota > Metazoa > Chordata > Mammalia > Rodentia > Cuniculidae > Cuniculus > Cuniculus paca. Next base: position 50,853 of record RJWT010000524.1, read on the forward strand.
ATTTGTACCTTGTCACAGGTTTCTCTGAAGAATTTGCATTTTAAGCCTTTTTACTTCTGACTGTAGAATGAGACACTTTGCTCACTGTGAAGAGAATTTCAAGCAATAGCAGTGAATGGGCTATCTATCTATCCATTAATCTATCTGCCTTCTTTCCCTTTTTCCTTTTTTCCTTCTTTTCTTCCATTCTCTGAGCTCACTGGCCTGACTGTTTGCTCAGAAAGATGCTGTTTTCTGTGTTAGAATACTTGGTGAGCCTGAGACAGAAGGGCTACCAAGAAAGGTCTTTGTTCTCCTATCCTCCTTCCCTCCCTTTTCTTTCTTCTATCCATTCAACAAAAATCTGTTGAATATCTGTTGGCTCGTTTTAGGTTCTTGGCCAGTTTCTCCAGTTAAAATAAATAAAAACCCACAGCCTCTGTCCCACATGCCCTATAATTTGGTAAGCAGTGGCAGACAAAGAAAAAAAAGAAATATTCCCAAGTATTAAGATATTGGTCTGGATGTGACAAGATGGTCAGTTCTACCTGGGAGTGGAGAGGATGCCTGAGAAGGTTTCTTGGGGAGAGGATCTCCTCTACCCCAACAAAAATATACAATTAATCGACAATCTTTTTACAATCTCAAATCTTCCAAGATGCAAAGAAGCCAGAATATCTTTCTTCTTCCTGACCAATCTCATGGGCACACTAAGAGTTGTGTTTCTGCTGTCCTGTCCCCTCCAGGGCAGCTAGGTCACAACTTCAAAGTCCAGGAGGTCTGAACTTCCTCTAAACACAAAATGTGACAGTCCTCAAGTGCCTGAAGGATACACGAGTCTATACACGAGTGTGTTGCCTGGATATCAATGTGACAAAGCACCAGAAGTCTCAGTCCCTGAGTCTGGGAGAGAGAATTGGGAATCTTTGCCATTAGTGATCAGGATCCCTACTGTTTTCCATATACCAAGAACAAGGGCAAATCAAACACTTTTCTTGATTCATCTAGTGCTTTTGTCTCTTTTAGCTTCCTACAATAATTTATTTTTGTAATGTTATTTTCATATTCGAGACTTATTTTGGACCTTAGACCATAAGGTTCTCGAGAGGGAAGATCAAGTCTTGTATATCTTGTACTAACATCTCTCACTTGACATATACCCGAAGAATGTTGGATAAACAAGTTAATGACTTTCTCAACAAAATAGATGTTCTTCAAATATTTGTTAAGTGAGTGAATGAATACCACATGGCTTGATCTTTTTGTAAGTTTTATTTGGTTACAACAGTAAACACTACACCACTATCTGTCTGCAAAGGTGGTGCCAGCCCTAGGAGGCACTGGGAATTACTCCGGGCGATGCACAGGACAGTCACACCCAGACCTCACTCCAGACATGCAAATAGAAAAAAAGAAACAACAGCAACAAAAGCTAAAGCACCTTTTTATATTATGAATTCAGAAACTAACTTGGTTGTACTTGGTCATGGCTTGTGTCTAGATGTTCTCCAAATCCTCATGCCATCATAGGTGGGGGTTTTTCAGAGATGACAGGATCTAGAGTGTGTGACACTGAAATTGATTCAAGGTGCATTGCTGGGCTCAAGGGCACTGGGATTAAGGGTGTGAGTGCTACCTGCCCTGAGTAGCCTGGATAAGATACAAGGGATAGAAGGAGCTGTGATCTCCCTTTGTTACTCTGGTACTTTCTGCCTGCCATGAACTGTTTCTCCTCTTTAATGCCTGTCACGCCACCCTGCCTTGGAGCCAGCTGATTATGGACTAAAACCTTTACAAACAGTAAGCTTCACAGACCTTTCCTCCTTTCACTTTGGGTGCCAGGTATTTTGTCTCAGCAATGAGAAAAGTAACCAAGACATAAGCACACAACACTTTTGTATCATTTTATTGTGTGTTAATTGCTCCTGGGATGTGACATTGAAGCCAAGCAATGGATAATTGTACTTAGATTGCTCTGGAGTTTTAATAAATTGTTTTGGAAAAAGCATGTCAGGAGGACAACATCCCTCCTGATGTTGGAGCTGCCCATAAGACACACCGAGGACGTACTCACACTGGTGAGCGAACCCTTGCAGAGAGTCTGCGAACAGATTCCAGTGCCTGCAGCTTTTGTACCTCTGTGTGCTGTGCTTGAGCTCTGATGGGCTGAAACCCTTATTACTTTATTATAAACTTGATTTCTCGCTTTTATATTACAGTGAGCCTATTATATTGATTTTCTTAAAATTATGTGAGATGGTGGTATATTAGCCATGTATTTCATTTCGAGACAGTGAAGAAGTTACGTGATATTTATATTAAAATCAGACTTATAGTCTGAGAAAGTTAGGAACTATTCTGCTATATGATTGTGGCTTTTACAACCCAAGGTTTGGTCTCAAACTTCAAAGAACTGTGGGGAGTCTTGACTACCATCGCAAAGAGCCCTGCCTCCCTCCCATTTCCAAGTAGTCTTGCCCACCCTGTTTTGGTACTTTCCATTTGCTGACCCCAGGGAACTGTTTCCTTGGATGCGCACCTGAGGAGACACCTGGTGAAGCTCCTCTTCCAGCCCTTGTCCTCCTTTGGAAAATTGCTGTTCTTTCAGATGAACAATGAAACTCACACCTGGCCATGAAGCTGGATAAGCTGGCTAGGCAGAGAAGGTCAAATAATGCCAAAGACATCATCAGAAAACCCAGTTTATTATCTCAATTCCTAGAGCAGCTTTTGGTCACAACCTGGTAACATAATCGGGTGAGATCAGGTGTGTTCAGGGGGTATGGCCGTAGACCTGGTATCATACTCAAAGGTGTATCTGCACCCATTGCAGGGGCTGGTGCGTGGGGAGACTGTGTGTGAATTAGAAATGGAGCCCTTCAAAACAGGCAGTGACTAGAAAGTTGCTCACCTCTGAACAGAGGTGGCTGAGCCGTGGTGAGAGCCAGGAGGGTTCAGCTCCCCGCACTCCGGCAGCAGGGCAGCCCTAACCCAGGCCTTGGATTGCTTTGGGTGGATAATGACCACTGGGATTAGGCTGAGGGACACATGTGCTACCTGAAGTCTGGCACCTACAGAGTTAATGACTCCGAGCTCTTTTTTTATTTAAGCTTCAGAGGTCCTGGGAACCTCTGTGTGCTTTCACTGAGTGCTATTGGGTAAGGAAAACAGATGCACTCTTTCCCAGTGATGCATGAGGGCACCCAAGGGGCTTCCAACCTCAGGCCTACATGCTGGTTAAAACTCAATTCTGGAGTCAGATTGCCTGATCCAAAGACCAGCTCCACCACCTAGTATCTCTGTAACTGGGGGAAAGTTCATGATCTTGCCCAAGCCTCTCTCTTCTGGTCTGCAAAAGGGGTAGATAACAGATCTTCATAGAATTATCATGAGAATGAAGTGAGATAACCTATGGTGACATAAACTGTGGAATAGGTATTCAGTAGATGATAGCTTCTCTTATCAACTGCCATGCCATTTCTACTTTTGGAATCACTTTTCTGGGTTAAACAGCAAAGTATTTTCTGTAACATAGAAACATGATTGATGCAGGCATGGTAGCACATGCCTATAATCCCAGTACTTTGGGAAGCTGAGACAGGAGGATGCTAAATTCAAGTCCAGCCCAAAATTTTGCAAAATTAGTGACTATATCAGTCATTACTCACTGAAAAACAGATTTAATATAATATAAAATGCTTAATATTGACATGGTAGGCTTACAATGGCCACCTGCAGAGTCAGATGTGGAAGAGTGCAAAAGGGCTGTCTGTGTGCTGGAGATTCAAAGGATCCAGTCAAAAGTCAAAAACCTTGAGCCACTGCAGAGTCCAGAGTGAGTCCATACCAGGACGTCAAAGGGTCTGTGATGGATGGCTGAAGAGTCTGCGCTGCAAACCAGGACATCCAAGGTGAAGGAGAAGCCTGGGGCTCCTCCAAAGAAACAGAAGGGAGACTTCCTTCTTTTTTCCCCTTTTTATTCCATCCAGGCTACAAACCTATTGGTTAATGCCATTCCCTCCCAGGGAGGGCCTTCCATCTTCAACGAATCCATTCAGTCACACCCAGAGCTATGCTAAGCCAATGAGCAGTGCATTCCTTATTCAAGTTGACCCAATAGTTAACTATCACATGATTTAGTGAGACTCCATCTAAACATTTTTAAAAATAAAATAAAAAGACAGGGAATATGGTCATTGCAAAGGCCTTTAGTTCAATCTCCAGTACTTCCAAAAGGAAAAAAATGATCAAATTCATGAACTTGGGAGCTGTACTGCCCAGCTTCAACTCCAGTGCCCTGACTTACTGGTTGGGTCAACCTGGGCAAATTGCTCAAACTATCAGTGCCTGTTCCCACATTTACAAAATAAGTATAATGAGACCACTTCTTTGCCTAATAGGGTTTTTGAAAGGGTTCAATAAGCTAATATTTGTTCAGGGTTTTCAACAGCTCCTGGTACCAGTATGGTACGACGACTTAATACACACTAGACTATGTATGTTTATATATAGGTTTATAAATCTACATGTCGATCACTATATAAACAAACTGCAAATAAATATCTTTCTTGCTATGCTTCCTACATTATACTAGACTATGATAGTAATCTCCTAGAGGTTGAGCCATTCCATACTTATACTGAATTTTCTAGGTTGTAGCAGGGTGGCTGAGTCGTACAGGCTCAGTGGATGGTGCAGACTGAAAGAATGAATGAATGGAGTCCTGGGGCAGAGCAGCACCTTCTGGTGGCTGCGTGGGGAGAGCTTCGTCTCAATAGTGTGTGCCAAGCCTTGCAGTAAGGGATTAATAAGAGCAGTGGGGCTCCTTGTCCTTCCTGGTCTCACCTGTGGCTCTGGCAGAGCGCTCTGGCTGCTAACTGATGCCATTAAATGAACAAAGAAGCCTGCGGTCTTAGAGGCTGCCAGTCTGGCACCTCGTGGGAAGTGAATCCCACTGTGAAACACACCTGTCCTCTCTGGCCTTTTAACTGGCAGGGATTCAATTGCTGTGGGTGGGAGGGAAGCTTTGGAAAAGCCAGGGGATCCATTGTGTGTTAATGGATGGACAAAGGGGTGCAGCAGGGGCGTGGCTGGGGAGCAGTGGCCCCCAGGTACTCAGGCCTCCTGGCGTCTTTTTTTCTCACTCCCCCATGCCTTCTTGGAACCAGATGGCCCAGACTGAAGAGAAAACAGATCCACCTGGGAAAGAGAAACCATAGGAAAGATGGCCTCGGGGGTCATGTTCAGATTCTGGAGCTGTTCTCCATGCCTTACATTTCAAAATGTGAGTTTTCCACCGCAGCCACAGCACTCAAGCCCTTTCAGGGTGAAAGGTTCCAGCTCTGGCCCCCTCTGCCCTGCCGAATTCCTCTCCATCTTCTGAAGCTCAGTGTGCACTTCATAGAACTGTTGCCGTCATCTGTGCAGAAGGCCCTCTTCCCCCTCCACTGCCCTCATCAGATTTATGCCATCTCTGGGGCCCAGGTCAAAGTTCATATCCTGTAGGTGTCCCTAGGACCCTCTTAGCCTGGACCACTTTCAGACTCTCGGTCGCACATATGTCACCCCCTATGTCAAAGATATTAAAATACATGTTAAGTGTAATATTTAATCTTTTTGCTATAAAAATTTTAAATTAACTTTGGTAATCCAATTATCAATTACTCAAGAAACTTATTTAATTTACAACTGGCCTTGAGTTTTGGCAAACCATTGCTTATCCTGGGAATTCAAGTAAGAAAAGATAATCTATATATAAATTGCTTTTAAGTATAAATAAAATATTATGAATATTAAATTTAGCTTTTATTAGGTATAATAAATGTTAATCATTTTGATTTTTCGGTTTTTTTTTTTTGATGTACTGAGGGAGGCAGCACTTTCTTTTTTCTTCATGGTTCCCTCTCTCCACAGAACCTAGCAGAGCTGGTGGCCCTGGATGCTGTCCTGTAACTGAAAGAGGGCAGAGCACTGGGACTTGCAGAAATTTTCTCTTTCTTCTGTGAATACAAGGCTCTGACCTCTTGAGTAGAGCTCAAATTCTGTTAAATTCTGTTTTTGATTTAACATCCCGATAACTGCTAGATAGAGAGATAAATGAGACACAGTAACAAGCAAACAGAAAGATGTCACAATGAATGGTGAACTTGTAAGCACCGAATAACGTGCTGTGAAAACACAGAAATCAAAACCATGTAAAATTATAAGGAGGAATTTACAAATCCATTATAAGAATTTTGGTTTTTTATATATTAGCAGATTAGAGTTCACAAACTGTCAAAGATATGTAAGACCTGAAAAACAAAATTATAGGCTTGATGATATAAATATGCATAAAATCATGCTCTTAACAAATGAGGCTCTACTTTATTTATAAGCTCACATGGGCTGGGTCCCTAGAAGTCATAGGTGCTACAAGACTGTGGAGAAGGGAACCACCCTGCTTAGAGTGGTGAGAATGGCTGCAAGGGGCTGTCGCCAAGGTAACTGGAAAAGCTTTGCAGAGTGGACTTAAGGAAATTCATTCCTCGAGGAGATGAGGAAGGGACAAGCATTCCAATGAGTGGAACTATGTAAGAGACAAAAACAAAAACAAAAACAAAACAAAAAACTCAGAAAAGGATGGATTTTTGGCATATAGAAAGGAAACTAAGAGATGGAGGGAGCAGAAAGGAAGGGGAAGGAAATGAGATTAAAAAGTGGGAGTTTGTGAAACGCTATGTGCCTGCACCAAGTCCCTATGTACTATGCACATTGCAAAAGGGGTCCAACAGATGCAGGGAGGAGGAGGCGAGGGAAGGAAAGGGTTAAAAATAATTAAGAAATGCCATGTATATAGTGTCAACTTCCCACAATGAATGTAATCATTTGATACTACTAACATATACCAATTAAAAAAACTGGGAAAAAAAAAACAACAACCCAAAAGGGGAAACAAGTGCTACTATGTGCCTAAGATAAAAGAAGTGTTGGAGGAAGATCCTGGAAACCTATACAGAAGCCACATCAGAACAAATCTTATCATGCATATCCAAGAGTACCTAACTCCACAGAGAAGCAATTTCCAGACTGCATAGTCAGACATGATCACAATGATTTTTGCCATATCTGATCATCAATTGCCTTTTTAACAGTTAATGTTATAATTTAAGTTAACCAACTTTAAAACTCAAGTACATGTATTTAAAAAATAAATTGTATATCTGTGCTATAAATAATCAACTAAGATCCCTTACACATTAACTATGAAAATAAAGACAATGAAAGCAAAAGAAGATGACTGCATTCTGGTTATATATTATGGTTTGTGGTGCCCATTCCCTCTGCCCCATAAATGCTTAATACAATACCTCCCTTGGGTAATTATTCACATTTAAAGAGAGAATAAAGCAAAGGTATGAATCTCTAGTGGTAGAATTATAGGTTCTTCAGAGCGGTTCATTTATTTAGATCACATAACTAACCTTTCTCTTCACCAAAGGACTTTTGTATTAGGCAAATTATGTCTCTATCTCAGTCTGCAGAATAAGGTTATAATAAATGTTCTTTTAATTAGCAAGGTTATGGTTGAGGATTTAATGGGTACATGTAGTAGTAGATGCTACTTGGTTCATAATGTGATCTTTAATGAGTACTTTTTGCTACAGTTTGGATATCCAAAATGTCTCCCAGTTTCCCACATGTTAAAGGGCTTGTCCCTAGCCTATGGTACTTTTGGGAGACGGTGGAACCTGTAAGATGGGATCTACTTGACGAAAGTAGGTCATTGGGGCTGTGACCCGGAAGTGGATACTGGAACCCCTCCTTTTCCTATGTCTTTGCTTCTCAGCCAAAATGAAGTAAACAGGCCTCTGTCACACTCGTGCCATGAACACAGGTCCAAAGCAACACATCCAATAGACCTTAGACTGAAACCTTGAGCTAAAAGAAACCTTTCCTCTTTTTAAATTTATTTGTCTCTGAAGCCTATTACAGTAATAGAAAGTTGACTAACACAGTTATCACAGACAAAGAATCAGCTAAATGTTTTATATGCATTACTAATCCTCATAGCAGCCCAAGGAGGTAACTATGATTCTCATTACCGTTTAACATATAAGAAGGCAAAAGAAGGGCTGGGGATCTAGCTCAGCCATCTAAGTGCCTGCCCGGCAAGTGCAAGGTCATGAGTTCAATCCCCGGTACCGAAAAAAAAAAAAAGAAGGCAAAAGATCAGAGAAGTGATATATGTTGCCTGCAATAGCACAACCAGAAGCAGAATTTTAACTCTGCTCTGAAGTCTTCAATTATTGCTTCTAATGATACCTTACATTTGAATAGCTGATTTTACTTTTCCCATAGGTGTTTCTTTTTTACTGGCTTCCATGTAAGTGTAGGAGATTAGTGTTACTAACATTATCAAGGAGAAAGAAGAAGGAAAACCATATATTCAGATCTGATGATGACTAACTGACTGGATAATGATTTTCATATTTTATTAGGTGTACTAAGTTGTTAAAGTCACCTGCATGCAATCAGGAACAAAGCACATTCAGTCATTTCAGGCAAAAAAAAAAAAAGAGAGAGAGAGAGAAACATGTGTTTGAATCAGACAACTGAACCCTTCAACTTCATTGCCTTGAGGCTTGGCCATATGACAGCAGGGTCTGAGTGCTGGTCTGTTTTTATCTAATGCACCTCAGGAAATACTGCATTCTGCTTCTTATGTCCTTTTCCTTGTGCTGGTAGCTAAAAACTCAAGGTGAAATGTTTACCACTTCAGATTTGTGTATTCACCTTACTCCAAGTTCCTCTTTGTCTCAGTTATTTTTATTATTGCTGAGACAAAATACCCAGATACCCAAAGGGAGAAAGGTTTATTTAACTCACAGTTTGTAGAGGTTTCAGTCCATAGTTGGCTGGCTCCAAGGCAGAGTGGCATATGGCTGAGGGCTTTGTAGTGGAGTACACTTCATGGTGCCCACAAGGTAGCAAAAGCAACAAGAGGCCTTAAAATTGTCTTTCTGCCCCTTTTGTCATAAGACTACATGGATTAGGGCAATGTTAAATCAGTGGATTGACTTGGTAATCATATACCCTTAATTCCAGCATTGCACCATGAATCAATCACACAATCTAGATCCAGCCACCTCTGAAAAAGCTCACCTATGACCACATGAGGCTCTGGGGTAGATCTAAACACAAGCCATACCACTCTCATTTTCTAACATTATTGACCCATGGCCTTGATTGTCTTACCTATTTAAGATAAATCCTTTTCAAATTTTTATTTTAAGTTAGGAGTTAAAGTATTTGTTTTTCTTTTTTAACCAGAATATACTATTGAGACTTCAACATATATGTCAATATACTCACATATGGTGGATTAACTCTTTTCTATTTTAACCAGTTTCCTGCTCCAACTTTGTGATTCCACAGAGATATCAGTGAGTGTTGCAGTGTTGACTGCCTTTCCCCTATGGGAAACACTCGAGTTTTCCTTTGTCCTTTATTTTCATCACACCAAAGAGTTCAGGATACTTGAAAAATCACCTGGTTAACTTCCTTAGTTTCAATTATTTGGTTGTGTGTTTTTATAAATGAACTTAAATTCTTTTGAGAGGGTAGATTATAAATACAGCAACTAATTACTTCATTAACAGAAAGAATGAGCCCTGATTCCATTTGCCACCTCCCTTCTATCATTGCCTGGCTTGGCTAATCTATGAGCAAATGTGCACAGTGCCAGGAAAACACCTTCATTTCACTCTTCTGAGCTGGTGAAATAAACAGTTTATAACCATTATGTAAATGAAAAGCCCCATAAAATCTAGACTGTTGATCCTTTTTATGTCTCTAAAGGGTTTTCTGAGATCTCAGTTCGGCACTTGCTTTATTTTTCTAGCATTGCCTTCCCTTGGAAGAGCCAAAGCTAGAGTAGAGGACCAAAAGGCTTGAGAACCTCTTGCTCACTTAGCCAGAAGCAGAGGGCACTGACTGGTCAGGGACCTACCCTAGTGTTCAAAGGGCAGAACCACTCACCTGACATGAGACAGGGTATGCAGGAATCAGCTGTGAGCTCAGGCTTCCCCTGGACAATGAGGCACATGGTTTCCGCATGACCTCACCAGTCAACTAGGTGACAGAACTCCCCTCCAGATAGGTGAGCTACCCCAGAGCGCTTGCTGCTACTTTCTAAACAGCAAGTGGATTTTTGTCTCATGTCTAATACTGGTCAATGCTGCTACATTAGAGGTCAGTTGTGTCAGGCCTGAATTTGCTCATCTCTCCCACAGCCTGTAGAGAGAATCCTCTTCAGTTTCCATACTCAGCAGTGCATCTTTCTCTAGACACAGACTTGGTCAGGCAGGAGGTGGCCACGAGCCAGCACCCTGATGCAGTGTCACCTTCAATCCCATAGCAACCATCAATAATTGGGTTTTCCTCAAGACCATCTCTTGTGATCCAGGGCAAATCTCTTGCTTGAGTGAAAGTGACGTGTTAGGCACAAAGGCTTATATCATCATGGCCCGATATGGGGCCTTTCGCGCCAGTCTCTTTTCCTTTTCCTTTCTAAACATTTTTTATGCCATATCTGGCTAATAGGGGTTACAGCGACTATTTGGACTTATTTTGTATCATTTCTAACACTGAAAAAAGGCTTCATTCTTTTCAAATCCTTGAATACTGTAGTTTTTAAATACCAAAGGACATTTTGGTTTTCTTTTTTTTTTTTTTTTTTTTGTCTCTTTTCCTTCTTTGGGCATGTTAGTAATACAGAATGGTGGATTCATTGTAGGAAATTGGTACATGCACTTAATATATCTTAATCATCTTCAATTCCACTACCTATTTCTCTTTCCTCCACTTTCTACCTAATCCTCTTCCCCCTCTCCAAATTCTACCTTGTAGTTTCCTGACATCTTTCCAAAGAGCTTTTGTTGATATGCATGAGTCTATGAGTTCTTTCTATTTTAGAAATGTAGAGATTCAACACGAGAAAAATTTAAATATTTACTTATGTAGACATACCCATAATAAACTTGTTTATGTAAGTAAAATCTCCAGGAAAATAACTACTTTCAAAAACAAAAAGAATCTTAAGATCAGAAGAGTCACATTGCCCTACACTTTTTACAATATCTCTTTAATAGAATCCAGCTGAATTCTTGCATTTGCTTCTTCATTCAGTCTGTTGTGATATCACTTGTCATGTAGTCTCTGGAAAACACTGTATGCACATAAGAAAGTTAAGGCTGAAAAAGGCACAGAATGCCTGATATTATTGTGAAAACAGCTTTGACTCTGCAGACCCTTGAAAAGGTCTTGGTGACCCCCTAAACCCTTCAGGGTACCAGGGCCACACTTTGAGAACCAATGCTGTACCAGGTACTCTTCTTTCTCTTATACACACAGGAGTTATAGGAAGCAAACCCTTTGGGAAATTTCATGTTATTGACCCACCCACTCTAGATAGCCCAGAGGATCCAATTTAGCAAACATTCAGCTCTCTATCCCTTCAGAGCTCATTTCCACCAAGGTCCACCTCTCCTCCACCTGTGTAATTTGGAAATCTCAGAATTAAGTATATCCTCAAATACGTGGGCCTGTCACATGCAAATGACTCGCTTTCTCAGTGCTGCTTTTGAAGTCCTGGAAAAGGATTGGGGTTGGCTCACCTTTGACCATTTCCCTGTGGTTAAGGAATAGGAGCAGAAGTCAAGACCAGGATGGGCCTTGTCTGAATCAGGTGATACCACTAGACAAAGCAGCACTGGCCACAGTGTTAAGGCAGCACTGAATCATAATTTAGTGGGAAATACGTGGAAGTTGTTTGAGACCAGAGTTCTAAAGCTGGTGTGTGTGTGTGTGTGTGTGTGTGTGTGTGTGTGTGTGTGTGTTTGAAGTATGTGTGTACATGTGTGCTTGAGAGAAAGATTAAGAGCAACCTGGTGGAGCTGCAATCTCCTGGTAAAGATGATTACATTTCCCTAATAGTTGTTTGATATTTCTTCCAGTGTATTTCATTTTCCCAATTCCATAAGGGCTTTTGCACCTCATTCATGAGAACCCTGCTCTCTCTTCCTGCTGCAAGACTCTTGGGACAAGCCGGGGGCTCTCCTTGATCTATTTACATCCTAAGGGACAGACTTTCTCTAGAACTTCGAAGACCATTCACCACCTAACATCCTGTCGATGGCAGCTATGTAGTCAAGAAAGGAGTTCCTGGAATTCATAAATACCAGTAACAAAAACAAAGCAGGGGGCCACAGTCTTTAGAACCCCCCTCAAAGGGTGTTCAAGAAAGCCTCGGGGACTTTGCTGTTGTCAGTCAATCTTGCGCTGCCATCTGTGCCTTTTGTTTATATTGCAGTTGATTAAAATCTGCTCTATTTACCATAGCTGTTTCAAGTTCAGTAATAAGGGGAAATTAACTCCTGGATTTCATGAAGGTTGATGGCAGAACCCAAGCAGAATCCTTCATGCTGAAGTCCCCATGGCTGCCCACCCTGTGTTTCAGCTTTAAGCCTGTGCAACATGGCTCTGTTTACTGTCAGAGCTCCAGGGAACTGAGGCTGGACTCAAAGATCATATGCAAATAATTCACAAGCTGGAGGACTGCATTAGCCAGTTACATCCTAGCAAAATTTAGCATCGATCCGTGAAGGTAGGGAATCAAAACAATGCCTTCATATCAACATAGTGCATGTGAATTGATGCCTGGAGACCATCCTCAATTGCTTCAGTGATAAGGGCTGATCATTACTAGCCTTCATTGGCCCTCTTCTCAGCCAGGCAATCGAGTGCTGTTATTATCACCCTAGCCTCTCAGGAAACTGAGGCTTGGACAGGATAAGCTGTTTTCCTGAAGGTAATTTAACTAGTAAATCACAACAGATTAAGAACTTGTTTATAAGCTATCAGACTCCAGTGGTGGACAAGTTAACCATTACACTATTCTGAGAAGTAGATGGGGGGAGGTGTTGATGACCTTTCACTATAGCATAAGTTACCAATTAGAGAACATATTATTATTCATCTTCCCCCCTTCCCTGTCCTCTGCTCCAAGCTCTCCTGCTCCAACCGGCAGATAAGCTGTATGCAGGCAGGGACTTTGACTATCTTTTCACTATGGAATGTTCAGTGCCTAGATATAGAGAAGCACTCAAAAAATGGCGACAAGGAATGAATGAATGAATAAATGGATGAATGGAATTGATGTATGATACACCAATTTCTGATTTGTGAAGTTTTCTCCAGAGCATCTGAGAGTGGCTACAGTTTCCTATAACCTTCCTTCTTACCAGCCGAGAGCAGGTATCCATCACTGGGAAAACTTCCAGCATGTTACTGATGCCAATTTTTTCCCATATGAATACCTTGTATTTAATTCACATTTACCAAGTTCCTGCCAGGATCTAGATTCTGTATTAAATGCTGAAGATATAAAAGTAAACTATACTTCGTTCCTATTCTCACACAGCTTATGTCATTGGGGGACAGGACAAAGCTTAACAGCCAACAGCAATCCAGCATGAAGAAGGCTGGGCAAGTTCGGAGGCTCCTTGACAGGAAGGTGTTGGTAGTAGAGGAAAGGCAATCTCAGACAGCTTCTTAGAAGTGGCTTAATAATAAGTAGAAGTTGAACAGGTAAATTATTCAACCATCAATTAAA
>RJWT010000525.1:0-35524 GCA_004365215.1 Cuniculus paca
TGGCAAATGGATTGTGATGGAGAAGGAGGTTTTCAGAATAACTGAAAGCACGGTTGTGTGTTGCTGGGTGTGGTGGTGCTGGGAGGCTGATTCAGGAGGATCACAAGTTTGAGCTCACCCTGGGCAACTAAATGATTTAGTGAGACACTATCTCAAAAAGTATAAATAAGTGAATGAATGAATGAATAAATAAATAAATAAATAAATACGTAAAAAAGAACTGAGTACATAGTGCAGGGAAAAGGCTCTAGGTTTAATGCATAGTACCACCAAAAAAAAAAAGTTGTGTGAATCTTCAATAAATACCTCTCAGAAATTCCTGGATTGTTTTAAGTACATAGTTTTCAGTGAAAAAATTAATTCCTGTTAATTAGAGACAAAAATCTCTAATAAGAGTTTTTTAAAGGTAGATTTGACACTAAAATAGATCTGTTAACAAGATTAGGAGATCATTGTTGACTGTGAGAATGGGTTGTTTTTATTCAGTCTTCCCCTTGGTGATTGTACTTTCCATGATGTAATTCTTATCTTCTTTATTTTCCCATGATATTTCATCATTGAGACAATTAGGTAAGTAATTTAAATGTAGTGTGAAATTTTAAAAAAAGAAAAATTATTTGCTCTTATACAAAAACTGGAAATGCCATCAATCTTTTGCCTACGACTAAAAGCAAAACAAATCAGTAAAGTATTTATTTTGAAAAAAAATTCTTAAAAATTTTTCTTTGCTTAAAATATCAAAGTTCTAAATGAGAGGAAAGGTGGCATGTGACAGAATCTTATTGCTTGGATTTTACTTTAAATAATCCTACATTAGCCCTAGAATTTTTTAAGCTCTCTAATGAGTTAAATCTTATGAAATGAAAATGAATCTTCTCTGGTAATCATCTGTATGCTTTTTTTTCAATTTTTATTTTTTATTAGTACATGTTTATGGTCCATAATGATTATATTCCTTGTGGGTAGTTGGCACGTGTACATACTGTGTCAGGGGGTCGTTAAGGAGAGATATCCCAAGAAATGAGATCCTGTTGTCATCTAAACTCTGCCATTAACCAGTTCTATTTTTAGAGAAGATAAACTCCTATTTCTGAGCCATATGTATATATAGTACCTTGTGGTCTCTATCACTCCAAGATGGAAAGTAATTATTGCTCAGTTTCTTCTGCATGTTCGTTTTGGGATTGGCTGTTGGTATTTGGAGTGAGGTGCCTGAAATTTGTTGTCTCAGGACCATGGAACAAAATTCTAAATTCTCTCAGTGTACAAGATCTCTCTCTGTTCTTCACCTAGTCCATCACAACTGGTACAGCGTCTTTTCTTCCTCCATAGTAAGTGTGCTGCAACAGTAAGAAAGATCCAAGGGCCAACCTATTTCTAAGTATGACTATGTTGTCTTGCTTGCTTTAAGAAGAAAATCAATAGTTTTTGGTTGAACGTCTCTTAGAAGAAAGATACTGAGGGCGTGAGACAGATAGGGCATTGTGCCATTCTCAGACAATTTACATCTATGTATAGTAGAGATAAGTCAAGTGTGTGTAAAAAGTAACCAGCAATACTAAATCTGATGGGGGTAATAACTGTCATAAGATTTCACATCCAAAAGCAATTATGGGAGCTGATGTGGTTGCAAAAAGCTGCCTGGAGTGCATCTGAGTACATTTTGAAAAATTTACTCAAATGATCAGAAAGAAATGTCAAAGATTGATGGTGAGGAAGAGATGCCATGAATAATGACCAAGAGAGATAATGGGAACAACAATAGTAGCCATAAAAGAATAGTAATAATAATAAAAAACAACAATTGCTCATTAATGAGGACCTGTTTCCTTTTCTGGTCCCCACTGCCATGACTGTGGTCCTCGAGGTGCAGGATAGTAGTAGAATACTAGGAAATCTTTGTACTTACCAGAATTCCTTAAGCCATGAAAATCAGTATTGTCTTAAAACAGACGTCTCTTAGAAAGAAAAGTTTTCATGATGATGTTGCAACATTTCAAATTCTGATTATTTCCCAAGACTCATAGATCCTGTCTCCTCCCCGTGTATTATAAAGGTCACCTGTGTTCCTGTGCCGACAGCACTTGGAGTAGGGATGAAGGGAAGAACTAACTTCCGCCGGGCCTAAGAGGTCTCTGATTTCACTGAGAGTCTTTTGATTCGTTTGATCTTCAACAGCGAAGAATCCTAGCAGAATTCACCATTAATTAGTCAAGTGACTTTGGGCAAGTTACCAACAGCTCTAAGCTTTATTTTTTTACATTAGGAAAGGATAATAATCATGCTTACTTTCTTGTTCTTGGGACACTGAATGAGATACTCTGTATAAACACTTCACATAGTGTTAACCATATACAGATGCATTGTAAGTGCTGAATATTGTTGACTGCTGTTTACCTGATTCCAAGCAAAAGTTGGGTGCCTTATCTCAGACTCCAAAGTCATACATATTTATAGTCTTAACAACAACAACAAAAAAGAACTAGGCATACTATAAATGAGTCTAGGGGTTTCAAAAAAAAGTTTAAAGACATGCATTCTATATACACACTGTAAATAGTTTATTTATCTTGGTCCTAGAGAGAAAATCCAAGGTTTTCATACCGAGCTACATCTCCAGTCATTTTGTATTTCTTATTTTGAGACTCGGATGCATTGAAATTGTTAAATTGCGCAGGCTGGACTCAAATTGGCAATCTTTCTGCCTCAGCCTCCCAAGAGGGCTTCGATTACAGGTATGTTCCGTCACACCTGGTATTATCATCCTATTTTAAGTGTCAGGAAACATTAGAACAATGTGCTCTTCATTTCTCAAGCTTCTCTATAACTAATACTATTATAAAACAATAAGAACAGGCAACATTTATCATTTTCTCACAATGTACCTGGGAATGGTCTGGTATTGTAAAGCAATGTCTCACTTAATAGACAGGGATTTTATTATCCTCATTACTGCATTATCTCCATTTTTTTAAAAACAGAAACTAACTCCTACAAAGCCTCCAGGTTATTCATAGTTACATTGTCAGTAAGTGCAGAGTATGCAGGTAAACTGAGGTATTATGCGTTTAAATTCTTAACCCTTTCCTGTCCTGCACAATCCTGGCATGGAGATAGCACCTGGGTAGCCAATTCAGATGGGAGCATGTTGAATAATTGCCTGGGTCATGGTTGGCCAAGGAAGGGTTTTTAAAGCAGAAGAACCCTAAAAATTCTCAATCACCCTTCAAAAAATATTTGTTAATTTGCTTGTGTTAGGGACATGGTTGCACTGAACATGTCTCACCACTTGCTGACATATGGAAGGCAGACAGATGGTCAGTAAGCACTTGGAATGGTGTCAAGGTCTGTAGCTAAGACTACACAGATCATAGCAGTTTCCTTATTGTCCTGAGAAAGTGCCCAGATCTGACCTCACTTAAGGACTTCTAGATTAACCACAGCTTTTCATTTACCTTGGGAAATATTTCCCTGATACTCATGAAATGCCATGGCTGTGCCAGTGCAGGTCAGCTCTCCCTGAGTGGTCTTTGCTTAGTGAAATTTAATTCTGCGCTTGTTTCCAAACCCATTTATCAGTAGCGCTTGTTTTTTTTAATGTGTAGTCTAAGTGAATTATTATATAAACCAATGAAGCAGGAATGTAGGAAGAAAGTGGTATTTCTACTTAGACTTACTTGAATGCTTTGGTTATGCTTGATAAAGTCAAGTCATTGAAAAATTATGTTAAATTAGTTGTGAACAAGAAGGTTTAGAGGATAAGAAATTTTTATAAAAACCTAGAAAGATTCTATATTTAGATTTCTTCCAGCGGGGGCTTACAATTTTGTTTCACTTTGTAACATGGAACTTGGATAAATAAGGAATTCACCTGATCCTCCTATTAAAAAAAGGTGGTAATTTTGCCTGTAGTTTGACATAAGTAGGAGTATACAGGCAGTTTTTTTTTTGTTTTACTTGTATACTTAAATTTTGCTATAACATATTTCCAAAAGATCTTGTGTTTGTTTTACCTTTACAAAAATAAGAAATAAGAGATGAAATATTGTGCCCTTATCTTTGATGGTGACCTTTTTATAAAGTATCTCAGTCAGCTCCTGAAGAGAATTGAGGGCCCTGTGGTTGATCTAGAGACCTCTATTTAATGCAGGGCTTCAAATTTAGAACTTTTCTGGTTTAGAAGCTATAAATTATTTATGTAGTATCAAGCTTTTAAAACTCTGTTTATGACAGGTTGGGATTTTGCCAATCTCAGTTGAAACAGTCTAAATAATTTATCTTGTGTTCTCTCAATGTACAATACATTCTGAAGCCCAAGAAATGTTAAATAAGTTTTATTTTCTTCTCTGCTATGCTGAGGTCAAGGAAGTTAAGCTCTCAGTCTTTGAACACTTTTTGGTCCTTTGTCTTTGCCCAGTGTGATCGGTTCCTTTTTTATTTTTATATTGTGCCTTTTCCTTCATGACATTTCCACTTCATTGAACTTTTTTTAGAATTCCTTCTCTGCCATTAATTATCTCTACCGAATTTCCATACATTGTAACTTTAGTTATAAATAAGAGATTATCTTTACAAGTAAAGAATTGAATTATTTTTAGATCCCAGTATCTTCCAGGAGCATGAACAATAAATTCCTCCTGTTTAATTTTACTGAAATGAGCAAATTACTAATGATATACGTCAAAAGAGCTCAAGATCTAATTGAACAGCTAAAATTTGAGCATTTATTTGAGTTTTAGCTTTAGTATATTATCTATGAAGTAATGCAAACATAGTTTTGCTCTATGAATCCTAATCGCTTGGAACTACCACATGCTAATAGATGTGAAATTGCTATTAATTTTGAAAATAGAGAAGTGTCAGAAAAAGGAAGGGCATGTAAATAGTATTTAATGATTACAGCAAGCTCTGTCATTCTTAGCCCTGTTTCATTAAGCAACTGCAGAATGAAAGGGGAGTAAACATATGAACATGCAATTCTTGAATTTAACAGAACGTCTTGACTAGTGACAATTTCTGTTTCCTCTCTGAGGCTGGGGTGCCCTGAGTTAAAAGTGGTCCTTTAAACCCCTAGTTTTCAGGGATGCCTGAGTGATGTTATCAGCACTGTGAGATGTCAGAAGACTCTGGAAACTGCGGATGGATGAAGATCTGGAGGGAGATTTGGGGAAGTGGAGGGGTCACGTAGGGCTTCTCTGAGGGTGGAGCCTGTCTGCAAATGGATGAGGGGAGAGAGGTAGAGATACGTCCAGTCCTAGAGATACCGTTGGAGCTTCTGCTTCATAATGAACCTATCCTGAGAATTTCTAATTTTATTATTATTAAACTCTGGTTTTGCTTAGGTTATCTTAAATTAGGCTTCTTCTCTCTTGTAAGAAAATGTTCTATTGATAAAAGTTATATCATGGGACAAATAGCCATCTATATATTACAATATGTATGTGAGACTCACTACAGTGATACATGCTTTTGCTTATGGATTATTGGTTAATAAACATGACAGTTTATGCCCATGGTCAAAGTCATGGCAGTTCGATCACACACACACACACACACACACACACACACACACACCTGTTAATTCAATACAAATAGTGGTTGGTCCTTTGTCTGTACCATTTTAAATTTAGTGCTGATATTTTAAAAAGTTTCAGCCGGGTGTGTTGGCGCATGCCTGTAATCCCAGCACTCGGGAGGCTGAGGCAGGAGAATTGTTGCAAGTTCGAGACCAGCCTGGGATACAAAGTGAGCTCAAGGCCAGCCTGAACTGCATAATGAGACCTTGTCTCAAAAAGACAAAAAAAAAATCTTTAGAAATAACTTTTTCATTTAAGACTGCATTAATTAGTTCCCAATTTTATTTTAATAAGAGATAAAACTGATTAAAATTATGGAAAATTGATGAGAACTACACATTCAATACTAAGAAAAATGCTCATAAACATAAACTCATGTGACAGGAGGTTCAGGGATTCCTGAAGCCCATACAGACTTTTGATTATGAAGAACCTTATACTATCCTCATAAAGGAAGTCCTTGAGATTTTTGATTTCTGAGATTTTTTGAGGTTTTCTTTGTTATCCACTGCATGATAAAGTGTAAGACATGTTCTAGAGGTGCTTGATAATAATATATAGTCATTCCTTTTTATAAGTTACAGATTCTTAAATTAAATTGATCTTATTAATAGGACTTATTCAAGTTCAGTAATTTGTACATATCTTTGTCATTTTTTCCTTGACCTTTTAATAATGTGTATATATTTTAATTGATAATAATTCATGACCGTTATGTTCTTCTTATTGATTTATCCTTTATAAAAATAGACTTTTAATACTTTTGAAGATTTGGGTCTTTAATTATATAAGTATGCTTTTCTTTTTCTTTTTCTTTTTCTTTCTATTTGCCTCTTTATCCTTATTTCTCTATCTTCTCCCCCCACCCCACACTTTTCTATCATGTCAGTTTAGGCATGTTGCTGGTAACTTATGGGTGAATTTTGTTTTGAACTGAATAAGTACACTGGACTAGCTTTTGAACATGAAGAATTTAACTCATATTCCCTGAAATATGTGATATTCTTGATCTTTATCTTGTTTTTGTTTTTGTAGGCTTTGTCTCTTTACAAAGGACTATGATTTTTTTTTATGAGCAGGATATATTTATTGAGAGAGAGAAAGCGTCTATGAGAGAGAGAGAGAGAGAGAGAGAGAGAGAGACAGGTGTCCCAAGGGGGTTGCCCTATGATTTGTTTTTTAAATAGTGATGTTGCACAAGCTGGCCTTGAACTCATGATCCTCCTGTCTGAGCCTCCTGAATAGCTGAAAATTCAACACACTATTTTTTATTTTTAAAACTCTATCTGTATAATAGCTACTTCTTAACAAACTGCCTCAAAACTAAGTGGCTTAAAAATAGCAAACATTTAACTCAGGTTCAATGGATCAGCAATTTAGGGGGAGCCTTGGTGATGGCTCAGTCGGAGCCCTTCACACGCTAGCAGGCAGGGGAGCAGTCCCTCTGGGAGCTGGTTGACTCTCAGCCATGGTGACACATGCCATTGAGCAGGCTTGGACTCACAGGGGCTTGGCGGGATCAAGAAAGAAAGATAGGGAGTAGCGCCTAGAATAGTGGGAATACTGTTTTGAAAATCTACTTTCAGGGATCAGAACTGGGCCTTAATTAAGGAACATTTCCTACCCCTGCGTGAGGGACCTAGGGCTATTTGCATGGCTGAATTTCAGAACGTCTTTGGACTGTGACTGTTACATGCCATCAGTCCTTCCTTATTTGAATGTGAGTGTCTGTTGTGGTTATCCTGTCATGCCTCTCTATTGTTCATTAGGTGTGTAGGGGACAGACATTGTCTTTTACATCAGAGGTCGCCAAGTTCAGAAGAGTTACGTTCAGAAAAAATGTGGATCAGGAGACTGAACTATGAGCACAATACTGTGATTAGGCTGCACCTTGGGGTGTGTCAGGAGGAAGTGAGTATATTTTTCCTGTGAGAAGGATGTGAATAATTATGGCCAGACATCAGGCTATGGTAGATTGTTTGCAAAGATAACCACAATTATTTCCCTCTGGTATCCATGAAACTTTGCAATGTCAGTTTGTGCAATTTTTTTTAGCAGTCATATTCAGTTTTTCCAACCCTCCAGCCTGGCCTGGCTTTGTTCTGAGAATCGCACTCAAGAGGCCTTGTGTGTATTTCCAGTTGCTGTTTTAGGAACTTCCTTCACAGCTCTGTGGAAAAGTCTAGGCTATCAGGCCGGTACACGAGTGCATGTGGATCAAAGACAAGCTGCTCATCCTAAGTGGTTTCTTCCCCAACCTGCTTGGCAGTTGACCTGAGCTGCATTAGACAGGCCACTTGAGAGTGGAACACCTGGCTGGACAGCTGAATACGATCAAATTGCTCACCATAGACTACATAAATTGCTGTTGTTTAAACCCAGTATATTTTGGTGTGGTTTGTTACACGGTAAAAGTTAACTCATAAACTCCTCTACCGGTTCTCTACCACTTTCTAATACCTTGTAAGAACGTGATGGCTTCATCATATTCAACAAAAATGAAATCACTTACTATGAATGATGAAGAATTTGCACACATTTGCTTTTAATGTCACATTAATACAATTTTCTTTCCAGATTCTGTCGCACATATTGAACTGATACCAATATCTCTTTCACACACCTTTTGTATCCCGTTTTTCTTCTTGTTAAATTTTTTTAAATAAATGTTTTTATTGCTCATTAATTTGGGTAGTTTATCTTCAGAAATGTTTTTGAAGAGAAGTATTAATGGTCTGCTTATTTCCCACTTTTTTTTTTTTTCATCTCAGGATGACTTTTGGTGGTTTCACACACAACTTTAGAACATACCTACTTTTCTTTAAAACTCTGGGGCCATCTGAAGAAGAGTGGGTCTTATTTTTAAAAAATCAATCCCATGAGTTCTTCTGGATATTTAGAGACTTTTCCATTTTCATCTCTAAAGTTATGTTTTCCAATAATTTCTCAGCATTCGTCTATTGTATTCATCATGGTATCTAAGTTTGCAGTCTACTGTGTTCTTTTGGACCCTAGTTCAAATCCATCTGTGGTTTTATTTTCTTCATTGATAATTGCTTTGGTTCCATTTATTCTCATTGCCCTCAAAAGTCCTTATTTCCTTTTTTACCCCTTTCCCCTTCTTTCCTTTTTAAAAATTGTGGATACTTATCTACTTCTGTGAGTTTCACTTTTTGAGATTCCATATGTAAGTAAGATCATGTGGTAGCAAATATCTGTTTTCTTAAATTGAATTCTTTCCCTATTATCTTTGCATTAACGCTTCTCCGACTTTTCCACATATTCTTCTTAGTCTCAGATGGCTTTTTTGGTTTTTCTTCTAAACAAATGATTCAAATTTTAGTTTATTACCTCAGTGTGTGAGTCAGAAATCTCAGCATGGTTTAGTTAAGCCTTCCACATCAAGGTTTCTTAGGAGGGTATAATCTACTTGTCAACCAGAGTTGCCTTTTCATCAGTACTCCCTGTTTCCAATCTCTTGCCCCTGATTGTTGGTAGGATTCAGCTCCTCCTATGCTGAAAACTGTTTCTTCCCATGTGGGCACCTTACAGTATGGTAGCTGTCTTTCTTCAGAGAAAGTGAGAGAGCAGAAGAGTGGGTGTCCGGATAGAGCCAAAGTCTCTTGGTAGCCCAATCAATGAAGTGACACCTGCTTTGATTGTATTTTATTGGCTGTCTGTGAGTTGCTAAGTCTAGCCTGTGGTCAAGAGGATGAGATTATGGAAATAATTCAGATAACAGAGGGCAAGCACAATCGGGCCCATTTTGGAGGCCTCTTATTACAGAAGGTTCACTCAATCGCATAATATTACTTTATCCTCATCTTCTTTGCCTCCCATATTTAGTCATATATAATCTTATTTTCATGTTTCCTGTTGATTGCTGTTAGATTTTAAATAATACTACCACCGCTTCCTACACACAGATTCCACATTCAAGGATTGAATGTGAACAATGGATGGAAATGTTTGGAGGGGGGGAGGCATCTGTACTGAACATGTGCAGACTAATTTTTCCCTGTCATTATCTCCTAAACAATAATGCACAACTATTACATAGCATCGGTATTATATTAAGTAGTATAAGTAATACAGAGAGGATTTAAAGTATAAACCAAGATGTGTGTACTTTATATGCAAATACTACTTGGGTTTATATAAGGGATTGGAGCATTAGCAGATTGGGATGTGTGTGGTGGGGAAGGGGTTTTTGGGGGTGATTCCTGAAGCAGTCCCTTGTAGATACTGAAGGATGGCTGATTCTGAACTTCATTTTGTACTCTATTACTTTAAAAAACAGTTTCTCTTTCTTTAATTCTATTTAATGCCAAGACAGCAATGTCCTCATACTTTTGTTGGATCTTAACCTTTCTCTCTACTCCCACCTATCAGTGATAAATTGCAGTGTAGACATTATTAGGGATCGTAGGATTTTATGTTATGTTTCAGAATTTAA
The DNA here is from genome assembly GCA_004365215.1 of Cuniculus paca. Classification (NCBI taxonomy): domain Eukaryota; kingdom Metazoa; phylum Chordata; class Mammalia; order Rodentia; family Cuniculidae; genus Cuniculus; species Cuniculus paca. Next base: position 10,033 of record RJWT010000525.1, read on the forward strand.
ATTATGTACCTGTGACTCATCAGTGATTTGGTTCTGTAAATAAAAATCAATAAACATTATCATGTAATGAATAAATATCATTTGTTACAGAAATTACTCAGGGAAATTTACTATTTTTTGATATATTTTACCCTGCTAATCTCCTTCCCCACACAAAAAAATCCTATTATTTGAATGCTGAAGTCCCTGGGGCTCCTTTATATCTCTCAACATCTCTTTAATTTTTACTCCTTGTTTTCTATTTGTTTTATTTGCTCTTTATGCTAGGATATTTTCTCTGAATTATTTTCAGGCTTTTTCATGTATTTCAGCAATATGTTTCATTTCTGAAATTTATTTCCTATTCCATGGACCTTTTTTTAGGTTAAATACACTAAACAGTTGAGAAAATACAGACCTATCGATTCTTCTGATTTCAGTTTAATCAAATGATGAAAAAGACAACAAATGTGTCTATTTTGTGTTGTGCCCTTTTGTGTGCTAGAATAATTTCATCAAAATTTAAAATATCAAGCTCATTTTTTATATCCCACAGGAGTGATTTAGAGTTTCAAAACTTTTCTCTATGTGCATTCTTTGCACATTTGCCTTGGCTTAAATTATCACCTTCATGCTAGTGAGTACTAAGTAAATCCGAAAATTTGCCTTTATCATCTAGTCTGGCTACAGTCTGAGTCCACTCACTGATGGTAGGTTCTTCATTGTCTTGGTCCTTAAAATTTGACTCGCTCCAAGTGGGAGTCACTATTCTTGTTATCCTAGCTTAAAAGCTTGTGAATCAGCATTGTTTTTTTTTAATCAGCAAGATTTCTAAAGAGTGAAAATTCAGACTTACAACATGTAACACTCTTTAATTTTCTATAATGAAAATGTAATTATATTTTTATCCTCATACTTCAAAAATAATTCTAATAATTTCTAAGAATCGCATGAATGATTTCTAGATTATTAATCAATCATATTCAAAAATTTATTAGTAATTTATATTTAATATGTATTTAGACAGTGATACATGTACATATACATGGATCCTTTTTTTTTTGGTACTGGAAATCAAACTCAGGACCTTGCACTTGGCAGGTGGCAGGCAGGCTCTGTGTCACTAAGCTGTATCCCCGGCCCCGTAGATACTTACACACCTAATTTTTTTTTCTTTTCACTGCAAAGGTGCAGTGTTGGTAGTGGTGGTAGGGGAGCCCTTTCTCAGTCTTGATCTGCTCCATAATGCCATTGGCTGAGACGTGTAATCCTCTTGTTATTATTCTTAATTTTTAGCATCATTCTTTTGTTGAGATGTCTTTGGTTTCTACCACAGTGTGGGAACCGAAGATCGATGTCACTTTCTGTTACCATCATTTTTCATCATCACGTGTGCCACTTCTTTGAGCCACCAACTCTCAAATAACTCCTTTTGCTTAAGGGCCTCTCTCCAGAGCTACTGAGATATTGGTCCATTATTAAGACCTGTGTGCTTGAGATCTCATGAACCTTGATGCCAGCCGGTGGACAACAAGGAGTCATTAATTTACCCTATTCTTGAGCTCAAGAGATTAAAAAAGAGGAATGTATATTCTTCTGACCCTTTTTGACTCACATAGCTTAGGAATATAGAGGAGATAGGAACAGGGATGGGCATAGCCGAAGTCCTTACTATGAGTGTCCAAGCTTTCTTCCTGCTTAATTCGCTTCTTTTTCGGGGGGTGGGGGAGTTCAGAGAAAGTCTTTCTCTCTTTCTTTCTTTCTTTCTTTCTTTCTTTCTTTCTTTCTTTCTTTCTTTCTTCACAGGGTCTCACTATGCTTTTCAGGCTGGTCTTGAACTCACAACGATCCTCCTGTCTCAGCCTCCTGAGTGTTGGTATTATAGGTGTGCACCACCATGCCCAGTTTTTTAAATTTTCTTTTATGAATCTCTTTATGTTTTGCCCTTGAAAGTAGGCACATTTGAATTAATGACTCTTTATTTTTTGCCAGTAATATTACCCCTTTAATTTCTCGTTACTCAAATTCTTTGTTTTCCTCCAAGAATCAGCTCAAGCCTTGCTCTTTCCTCACACTTTGTTTGGTGTGAGCAATTCACATTAGTCTCTTTGACTTTGAATCAGTGATTCCCAAATCTTCAAGGAGAATAGAATCACTTGGAGGGTGGAGGTGAATTTAAAAAGTGAGAATTCCCAGCTCTATCTCATACCAAAGAAATCAGGTATGCTCCTAGGGGTGGGAGCCTAACTAGCAGCATATTTGAAGATGTGGTGTTGGTCAGCTTATGGTTGCTGGAACAAAATATCTGACATACTCAACTTTAAGGAGAGAGATTTAGTTTTGTTCATGGTTTCAGAGATTACAGTTCAAGGTCTGCCGACTCCAAGGCAGAAGCCTCCTGGCAGAAGGGCGTATAGAGCAGAGCACTTACCCTCATGACAGCTGGGAAGCAGAGAGAAGGGAGGAACCCAAGACAAGAAATACCCTTCAAAGTTGCCCTGCCAATGACCTGCTTCCTCCAACAGCACATTCAGCTATGAATTCAGTATGATTTAAATCATCAACAGGGTTAGCATCCTCACAATCCAATCACCTCTCTACGTTTCCCTTAATTCAGTCAAGTTGACATTCAAGATAAGCCATCCCACCAACTGATTTCAGTGTGCAGTGAAGTTAGCTTTTCTTCTTTTTTCCTGTGGTAGTGATTTAGCTACACCATGACTTTACACTTGGCTATGTTTGATCTATGGGATCCAATTATTTTGGTTCTCATCTAGAGGGTAACATGGAAAGGGAAAGAAAATATCAGGTTCTATGGTGATTGAACATAGACACTAGTGTTCTCTACTCAGATCTACTCGTATCCCTACTACCATGGTCTAGTTTTTACAACTGTTCTGACATTGTATGTATGGGGGAGAAGTTTCCCCCTTACAACAACCAATTTCCCACCAGTTTGGTATCCCACGACGACTCAGTTCTGACATTAATTACCCAGATCTATCACAGACTCCACAGATTAAGCATTCAGACCCACACCCCCTACTTCAGATGCTTATTGCCGGTGTAGCCTTTTTACACATCTGACTCTCTATAAATCAGAAGTTCCCTTGACCTCCTTTTGGGTTCAGCAATTTGCTAGAACAGCTTGCAGAACTCAGGAGTCCTCTTTGTCTACTTCTACATGCTTGTGATAAGAGCTATCAAAAAGCGAACAGATGAATAGGCATTTGAAAAAGATGCATAAGGCAAGCTATGGGGCCAGATGTGTAGAGCTCTTGTGCCCTCTCTAGATTTGCCACCCTCCCAGGAATTCAGGGTGTCCCCAACCTGGAAGCTCTCCGAATCCCATTGATTCATCTTTTCGTAGACTTTTATTTCCTTTCTTAGGCATTATTTAATTTTTGTCCCACTTTCTTCTCTGAAGTGTGGTGGAGGTAGGATGGGAGTGAAGAGTGGGGATGGGGTTGGAAATTCCAACTTCTAGTCACCTAGTAGATTCCTTTGGTGACAGTCCCATCCGGAAACTGTGCGGGGACTCAAGAATCAGCTCATTAGCATAAGCCCCAGGAAGACATTATGAATAATAGAAGATGCTCTTGTCACACCCTATCATTCAAGAAATTCCATGGGTCATAGAAACTCTTTTCCAGGAATGGAAGATGAAGGAAAACTGTATTTCTTATAAATGCTTTTGCCTATCTGTTCACCCATCCTGCAGTCCTGGCACCGGTGTGCATTCTTTGGCCAACCTTGGGATCCTTTTCTAATGCTAATGTGTTTGGGAGCACAGCTCCTTTGCTTCCCAAAAAGAAAAGCTTCCTGCAGAAATTTGGAGCTCCCTGTAGAAACAGGCTGAGGTCACCGGACTTGGTTTGAAGCACTCCCTTTCTTAGCTTACTTCCTCTTCCGGTTTACCTCTCCTTGTATTTCTCCTGAGAGCATCTTCTTAATAAATGAACCCTTACTCGTGAACCCTCATTTCAAAGTCTGCCTCTTGAGAACCCAACCTAAGATCTTATCTCTCTGTCAAAGAATTGCAGTGAGCACATATAAAATTCAATGAAGATTTATTAGTATAGGAATTCTTGAAATAAGAAATAGAAATACAATTTAATAAAACCTTAGTTGAAGGTAATGAAATACATATAATATATTTAAGGATTCTCCATAGAATTACATACACTTTCTTAAATGTCATTTAAAAATCTTGGAGTGTGAAATAATTGACTAGGTAAAATTTTATCAACAGTGATTATTGAAAGGTTAATAGCTCAACCACACGAGTTGTGCGTTCCTCTCCATGTACTCAATAAATACCTCCTTTTGTTACTTTCTGCTTCTTTATTGCACTGGAAAATCCTAACAATTATTAAAAAAACCTTAGATATAGTTTTAGTTTAGGGCCAGATCATAGTGTGAAGGCAATTGCCTTTTATTGTTTTATCACAATTGGACAACATGATGGGAGACTGTATTTAATCTCAAGTGACAGGATATTGATAGGAATGGTCAAAAAATTAAGGAAATTTTAAAGATCTTGACTGGTTTTGTTTTGAGATTCTAGAATCAGGAAGTAGTTTATCCCATAAAATGGAGTGAGTGGACAGACAGAAGACGTCGGTTGACAGAAGGGCTGAAAAAAATAGAAACAAAGAATGAAATACATATTGGACATTTTATGTTTTTCTTTTAAGGTGGAAAGAGGAAAACAGAACCATAGGAGAATAACTGGTTGGATAATAAATATGGGGTCACTTCAAGTTCCTTTTCTGTAAGGATTAAAGCAGAGAGAACTTCATTATCATGTTAATTGAAATTGGCTTGTTTAGAAATTTTGACTGTTATCGCTCTCCTCAAGGTCAGGTCAGACAACGGTTTAGTTTCAGTTTGTTTGGTGATGTGGGACTTTAACAAGGATGACTCCATTTTTATTTTTAGCCTCATTTGTTTTATATAGTCCAAAAGGTATGTTTCTTTTACATGTGCTTTCTTCGTGCACTGAAACTGGTGATTAGAACACAAAAACAAAAACAAATTAGTGCTAATTTATTCTACGGTCTTTTCATTGAACTCCAAATTTTGGATAAGGATTCAAAGAAATACAGTGATTTAGGTACGAGAGATAAAAACATGTAGTATAAGCCACTTGAGCTACTTTTTCCGTTCTCTTTTTCTGGAATACCGCCCTAGGCCTGCTAGTTTTTAACACTTTCTGCTCTGCCATGTATCACAGAGGAGTTCAGTCATTCAGAGGTAAAAGCATATAGTTTAGGTTCTCCAGGTCAATTAGCTTCCTGCTGGTTTGAGCCCTCTCCTACCCCTCTCCTATGCCTTATGTGACTGTACCTGCACCGTCCCCACAGCCCTGGTTCCTCTTCCCACCAAGCAATCCTGTCTGTGGTCCAGTTTCCACTGAGTGGCCCTGGGTTCTTCACCCGTGGAGTAGGAGTGACTTTCTGCTGTCTTTCATTCTCCCAGTTGAGTCTTATCTAATATGACTGAGTAGATTTAGTGTAGAGGCAGGCAGATTACAAAGAAAGAACTGGGAAGCAAAAGGAGTCCCAAATCCTATGGATGCTCAGTGGGAAGAAGATTAGTACCCCTCCTTCATAAGACTGGGGGAGGCACTGAGGAAAGGAAGTCACTATCTTATTTCTCAGCTGTCAGTTCCTGCCTGAGCCAGGGAAAAGGAGCCTATGTGGAGATGCCAGGGGGGAGGGACCAGTCACAGAACAGACAGTACTGTGGGCACAGAGTAATGAGTGTAAAGTCAGGAGGCTGAGTGGATATTGGGAGAGATAGCACGCTCGACAGTACTTCCACACAGAAAGCCCTGTTCACTGATGGAAGGGACGCAGGTGGAAAGAAACTAGCAAGGGGGCAGGTAAGGAGGAGCAGGAAAAGACCGCTGGACTTGGAGCAACCATTCTAAGTGAGCCTGTTCAAGGCCATCTGAACTGACCAGTGCCCCTAAGGTTACTTGCATTTTAGGCACCTGTCACACAGAGGACAGCTGGTGGAAGTTGGTGTTGTCTAGGTAAACACTGCAAACAACAGAGTCCTACCACAAAAAGGAGTTGGGTAGACCCTGCATCGTTTCTTCTCCACTGATCCCCCTGCAACTCATGAAAGAAGGTACATTTTTGACGAGAGTGAAGACTACAGGCACAAATTGAATAAATATCCCTTATCTGACATGCTTGGGGCTCAAAGAGTGTCAGATTTGGCATTCTTCAGATTTTGAAGTATTTGCATATATGAAGAATTTTGGGGGTGAACGCCACATGCATGCACAAAATTCACTTGTGTTTCATATACACCTTATGCATATAGCTTGATGGTAGTTTCATATAATATTTAAAATAATTTTGTCTGAGACCCATCGTATAAAGTCAAGTGTGAAATTTTCCACTTGTGATATCATGTTGGCGCTGAAAAAGTTTTGGATTTTAGAGCAATTCAGCTTTCAGATTTTGGGCTTGGGGCACTCAACCTGTGCTGTGAGTGCGGACTCAGAAAAGGAGGGACAGGCCAGACCTGTTAGGTCACCTGTGTCACCTAAAATGGTAAGATTTGTATCAGCCATAACATGAACGAACATCAGTGGAATCTGCCTAACAAATATTCCTCTTAGTCAGAAAAGTGGATGTTGAAGAGTCATGCGATTAGAAAAATTTAATTGTGTCTTAATAGTCCACTAAGCTCAAATTGTTCAGCAAGATAGTTACTTTTACCATCAGCTCACCTAGAACAGTTTCCCGCACATTTTGTGTGCTGGTAAAACAGATTTTTAGCATCTTGATTTTTTTCCCCTTTCTGATCCATTCCTAGGGCCAGGAACAGAAATTTATTATCTGTCTTCCTCCTTATACTGTCTCTTCTGAACTCTAGAATAGAGAATTCTCAACTTACTCAACTGTTTATAAGGCATATAGTTATTTGAGTGTGTGGTTCTTTAAGGTGTGTGGTTCGTCCTACTGCCTTCCTGCAAAACATGAGATTTGTTCTTCTGTTTTCATATAATTATTTGTCAGTTGTTTTAAGGAGGTTTGAGGCTTTAGCATATACATTCAGCATGTAAAGATGATATGTTTTGATGTAACATATTTTTCTTGCTCTTAGTACCTACTTTTACTAGACTAGGCATGGAAACCTTTCTTGCACATTTCTGTGTGTACAGGTTCCTCAGCTGTTGGATTTGCTGTTTTCACCAAATGTATTATGAGTGACTAAAAGAATGTCTTTCACATAACCACAGTCCAATTGTTTTGTTTACTTGTCCTCCTACATTATTCCTCAATTAGCAAATGGTGTGGCCTCTTGTCAAAAAAATAAAAATAAACCACCTCCATTTTGCCCTTTGATGTAAAGCAAAAGCCCTCAAATGCCCACTAGATGGTGCTATTAGAATGCAAGCTATTTAATTTATCTTTGGTCACAGAATATCTTTATAAAATTCTCATTTTGAAACCCATCCCTGCATGTTATTTTGACTGGTGGAGCAGGTCTGCTTCCAACTAAATGAATGGATTAGGATGATTTAGTATTTAGGTAAAAGATTATGCAATGTTTCCCAGAAGTCCCTAGAGGAGTCTAAGCCAAACAATGATGAAGTATTTTTTTGCCCAATCCTCATTCAAACCGTATCTTGCCTGGCATTTATTTTCTTAGGCTACTCTATAGATACCTATGAGAAATCTCATAGTGACAATATCTTTTGACTCTGGTCACTGAGAACGTCTATGGCTCCTTTGCCTAGTCTTATCTCCTGAGCTCAGGGCTGATTACTGTTAATAATTACCTAATTTTTGACAATTTACCTAGGGGTCCTTAAAGTACAGTTACTGGGCCAGCGACATTACTAGAGAACTTGTTAGAACTGCGGATTCTCAAGCTCCATCCTGGACCTACTGAATTATAAATTCTGCAAGTAAGACTCAGCCACATGCATTTTTACGAGCCTTTTGGGTGATTCTTATGTGCATGAGACAACCACTGTTTACATCCTTCCCAGTGGCAAAAACACCTTACTCCACTTGGACCAACCTCTGTCCAGAAAGCCCTTAAAGCACGACTTCAAAGGCTGCAGGTGGTGAAAGGAATCTGCGAAGGCCAGAGTGTGTTCTACTTGCCCTGCACAGTGCGTTGGTTCTGTCCCGTGTTGGGTGCTGCCTGTCGCCACGGAGCCCCCAGTGCAGAAGACAGTGGATCCTGTGTCTTCTGTGCACACGGAGTAGGAGACTGATCAGTCATTCACGTCTCTTTTGGGAGGAGGAGTGAGATGCCCAGGAAAGCAGCCAGATGGCGCCCTCGTTCCTACACTGCCTTTGCATTACTGAAAGGCAGTTTCACTGGCCTTTCACGGTAGTCAAAGAAAAGGAATCTAACAGTAATGGTTGTTTATTGATGAGGCTGTTTGTCTCTCTCTATTGCAGTATGAGTCAGAACCCACGGAGAGAAAAAGGGAAAGGAACAACCCGTTGATTAATAGGTCAGAAAGCTACTATAAAGCACGTGATCCACTGTTGTCCACATTTCCCCGAGTACCCACAAAAGATGCTACCAAGCTTCTGTGCTAGTTAAGATGCCCAGCAAATGCTCAAGCCATTCAAAGGAGCGCCTGGAATAGCTGTCTTTTATCCTCTAACACTGACTACCTGTGCATGTGAATCACCTGGGGAGCTTTTAAATGTCTCGATGCCGATCATATTGGAGTCTTGGTGGTAGGGGGCGGGTAGCTTCAGGGCATTAACCTAGGTTTAAATCATCCCACATGATTTCAACAGGATTCTAGGACTTCAGCACTGCGCTGAAGACACTGGGTCGAATCTGAAAGTGGTTTCAACAGAGAAAGCTTGTTTTTGTGTGTCTCCACCCTAGTGTAAATTTCATCAATGGCCTTTATCCTCTTGGTAATTTTGGGGTTATTTATAACGGAGAGATTTTGTTGTATGACAGACAGACATCTTTTCCTCACTTGCCCACCCTCTCTTCCTCTTTCTCTCTGCAATTTCTTGTGCTAATGTTTTTTCTCCTGTTCTTTTTAAGAGGGGAAGACTGAAAATCTAAAATTGTGGTTGCAAATTGAACATATTTCCACTACATAAAAGGAAATTTTGGACCAAAATCATACATTCAGTCAGTGTCCTGAATTTAAAGTCATCTAAACCACACAAACTTCTTTCATTTTTGCCTTTGACCACATGTTGTTAGGTGCCCTCAGGTATAGTCCCTGTTTTAAAGGATATGATAGTAAAAAGTTTACTTTGGTTGTGATGAAAGGGTGTTATCTTCATCTCATTAGCTCATACTTGTCCAGCTGAACATAAACGTTTTATAATAGTTGCTTGGAAAAATTCTAGAACTAGTCACCAAACTCCTTTTTGTACTAAGCAAGGTGAGTTTCATGAAATCTAATGTGTATTTTTTCTAATTCCAAAAAACCTATGTTTCCTATGTAAGACTTTCCAAAAAGCCTGTGTAAAATTTTAATAATAGGTAGAATTAAAAAGCTAGAATGAAATACAATTGTAATGTCCAATGTGAAGCATGATTAAACGTAGTATAGAAGTGTAAATGACTCTAGGCTTAGTTCTTTGCATCAAAAGGAAACCTAAAAAATATATCCATGAATTTGTCTTAGTGTTACAATGCTAATTCTTGTTTAGATATCAACTTTTGAAACGTAAATGTTATTAAAAGAAATAATATGTTAGGTCCTTGCCCCATAAAATTTACCAATTCTTCAGGAATGGAGTTTGGGTGAAAAAACTGGGGGCTTAGGTAAAGAAAACCCATTGGAATAGCAGGACCAACTGAGAAGAAAGAAAGAGAAAACAAATGAAAGAATTGAAAAGTGGAGGGAATTTTATTTTTCATTTTGACCTATGGTAAGTCAGAGCTGAAACTAAAAATTTCGAAGTGGTGTTTTGTAGAATGAATGCTCTTTTTCCAAAAGATTATTTCCTAAATGATACCTCATTAACTTGTGGACGTTTTACAGAATGACAACTACATTTATAACAACTACATTTATAACAACTACAACGACAACAACAAAACAAAACAAAACAAGAACCATAGGGTAGGAAAATGTCTTGCATTCCAGAGAGGGGTTTTCTGGATCCTAGAGACCTCTTCCATCTGGTCCAAAGCAGTATCACCTGTAAATAATTTAGGCTGTTTCTTATCATTTGGAATAACATTCATTAGGAAGACATAACCTTTTGAAATTGTTACTTAGATTTAGTTTAGAATTAAAAACACTCTCCCTGAATAATGTCCAGCACATCATTTTTGAAGGATTGGAAAAGGATTTGGGACAACTATTTTGTATTGGACCTAAATGTCATTAATGTCACTTAACTAGTAGAGTTCTATTTTATTCCTGTGGCACTGTAAAAACGTTAGACAGTAGTACCTTTCTATCTAAGACATAAGCCTATTCAATTAGTGGAAAGCTGGATCATTTGTTTCCAGAGCAGCTTTTTATTTTCTGTTGTTGATACGTTAAAATAGTTAAACACTTGCGTTCATCTCATCCCGTTAAGTGGACTTCATCAGGAACAGTGACGTAACATGTTTGGTGACAGCAGGCTTAGTCACCCTGCTGTGAGAAAGAGATGAATAATGTTTTTTAATCTTACAACTGTTGACTCTCTCCTTTCAAAATGTACACACCAGTACTGAAAGAAGATACTGTGGAATATATTTTGTTAACAGTTTGTCTTTTTCATATCTTCATTATTAAATCAAATGGTACATTTACTTACATGTTTCTTCATAAAATGAAATTGCTGCATGACATTTTTTATTGTTTATAATTCCCATTCTGAAAGATCTAGACATCCATTCTTGAAATGTTATAAGTACTTTCAGTCTCTATACAAGTAGTTTTCTTTTTCTTTTTTCTTGGCTGTTCAGTCGCCAAATCCTCACCCATCTTAAGTGTTACCTTGCATATGTTTTGTGGTTTACCTGCTATTTGTTAAAACAAATTTTAAAATGACATTTTCTAGTTTCCCATTAGAGCACAGCATGAGGAAGGACGGGAATGTAAAGAATCATATTGGTGAATATTTTCATTAGACAAAGCTGTTTTGGGAAAATTCAGTATTCCAGTAAAATGATTTGAAAAAATCAATTATTCTAGGAGTTTAAGAAGGATCAATATTATCATAACATTTTTTTGAAGCTTAGTATTTCTTTCAAAAAGAGTAGAGCTAAAATATAATTTCATTTAGAGCTTAAGTTCATAGGTTATGATTAAAATATTGCTCATGCCAGACAGAATTATTGCACTCTGCGATATTCTACAATTTTTTGAGACCTAGTATAGTTGATACATGCAGTATTACAGAATACTTAATAATAGATTATGCAAATAATTTATTGATTTTTATTGTTGCTTGGTAGAAACAGAATATTTGGTTAACATGGTTATAACTCCTGTGAATACTAGAAAATTAATCACTAGCTCAGGTATGTATTTCCTCTATTTAAAAATCTCTGAAATTATAAATGACAGTATTTTGCTCTTAGTAATACATAACATCATACAATTCAACAGTATCATAGACTTAAATGAGGTCTAACTAAATCAAATTTGATATTAACAGTGATTTAACCATTTTTATTTTTCCAAGAATATTAGAAAATAGTTTCTATTCTTATAGTTAGTTGTATAAAGATTTTTATACCACTTTTGCATACCAAAAGCCCAAAATATCTTGAGTGTAAGGAAATAGATAACTATGTGCACTATATTGGAAATTTATCATTTTAGAAACAGTCTATGCATATTGCTGAGAATACTGTCAAGTTTCTTGTACCTAATTTGTTTTGAATAAGATTCTTAATCATCATTAGTTGTAACTTAATTTTCCATAAGCATAAGATTATAATTTAGTATTCTATTTCAAGAGATATTTTTTTAAATCATAAAACATTAAAGGTCATTATGAAAATAAATCTTGAAAAAAATCTTTCTTACATAGGATTTTATAGCTATTTGTTGGGTTTATAAAACAAATTCTAACGGTAACTTTAGGCTCATTAGTTAATGTAGGGTAGTATAGTGAATGAAACATTTACGATTCTCACAGATGTATGGTAGAGGATTCCTTTGCAAGGTGGACCACCTGAAATTCTTAAAAGATATATTTGGTGATGCCTGGACTGAGGTCTTTGCTGGGAAAATTTTCTTGTAACATAAGTAGACAATCATCATTATTCTTGTAACTTCAAACTACTTTCAAAGTAAGGAGCATTTCTTAACTTTTTCCCTCTTGCAAGTACAGTGGTTTTTGGATGCCTGTAAAAACCTTTTATAATATTATTGAGGAAGATGCATTTCTCATGTGACTTCTTCAATGTTTCTTTTACCCCAATAAATACTAAACTTTAAATTTGTAATAATCTCATTAGCTAATATGCAGCTGCTATGTGCAAAGGCCGTGGTGGTTACCATTGATTGGCTGGTTCATTCATCCAACTACACTGAACATACCTTGTGTGTCAGGAACCTCTTAAACACTCAGGATACACAGAAGAACAAAAAAGACAAATATATATATATATATATGATGTTAAAGTATTGTAGGTGCTACGCAGAAAGTAAAACAGAATAAGGGAAATGGGAAGTGATGGGTGGAAAAAGTTCTGTTGGGGAGAAAAAAAGTTTGCCTCTAGACTCTTAGTTTTATTACCTGGCACCTGCAAATTAAATTAATATGAGACAGATTACCAAAAGAGGAAAAAATCATTTTATGTGTGCAATGGGCATCCATGTGGGAAAGCTCAGTGAAACTAACTCCAAGAAGTGGTTAGAATTTGGGGTTTATATATTGTTAGGTAGGTAAATATATGGAGAAAATTAATGGGTGACGTGGATTGTTTAGTGAGGTTATCTTTTTCTGGTATGGGAAAAGGAAGGAGGATACTTTTACTAAGGGAAATTTATGGTTTGCTTTTAGGTGACAAGGAAAAGGGTAGAGGCCTTTCTGAGTTTTCTGTTTTTCTGTTGTCTTTGGTTGAAAATAATTCTTATGCCAAAGTGGCATAGCTTGGGGTAACATATTCTAATTCCCTTAGCTCCATTTGTAAAGAGGATAGGTGGAAAATACCTCATTTGGAAAGTAATCTTTGAGTAAAGACTTGGACTCAGAGAGGAAGAAGACGTCCTGAGAAGACAGTGCAAAAGGTGAGGTGAGAGAGGGCCACTAGTTCTGAGGTTGGGAGAGAGGAGGCCAGAGAGGTCAGGTTTTACAAGGGCATTGACTTTTGCCCTTGGAGAGGTGGGAAGACTTGTAGGACTGGTAGGATTTTAACCAAGGGATGACGTGATTGAATGACCTTTTAAAATCATCACTGGCTAATACTATGAGATTTTATTGTTACTTAGCAATCTCATATGATAATAAGGTCATAAGACAGACCAGTATTTTAGAGTGAAATATGTACAAAGAATTTTTTGGTGAAATTTGGACATAAAATTATTTATACCCACCCCCAAAATGACATTAGACTCTTTAAGAAGAGTCGCTATGACTTCTGTTTCTGCAGCAGTCTCACCCGTGTCTGTATGCACTCGGGGACTGGCACCATCTGCTTCTCTGCAGATTGATTCTGGATGTGAAGGACTGAGGTCCTGGATGGTCCATGGTACGTGCCAAGCTGAATCTCTACAATCCAGATTTGGTCAAGTGACTCAGCCAAATTTTCCATCCCTGTATTGAACTTTGTAGTAGAATTTTAAAATATTTGAATAATTAGTGAATGATTTCTTAATGGACTAATGACTTAGTAAAGAGGTAAGAGAATCATATGTTGGGATATTTGCTGTTCTTATTATATAGGAAACAAATATATCTTGTTCCATAACAATTCATTGTATCAATTCATTGTATCATTGTACTTTTTTTTAACTTCTTTTTCTCATATTTTCTTTATTTTCCTTTTAGAAAGTACTTTATCGAAGATAATAGGTTTTCTTGAAAAACCTCAGGAAATGTTTTCTGCTCAGTGTCTTCTCATAAATGTACCTAGGTTAGTTAAAGAGTAAATATGCAAGATAAAGTTCAGTGACTTGACATTTATGTGACCCCTTCTATCTGAAGCTTGCTGCGCTGTCTAAAGTTGATAGCCCTCAATGTGCTTCACTGATGTTAGATCTGTACTTTATTTTCAACTTCCTTGATTTTTCGTTTCCTAAAAACAGAAAGGGATAAATTAGAATTTCTGCTTAAGGTTACTTAGAAAGTATGAGAACACCCAGCTTTTGAGTAATTAACCCTGCTACAAGGTGATTTTATTGCTTCATTTTTCTCTTCATTTCTACCTAGGGTAATACAATATTTTTGCCACCTGGTAACCATTTAGTGGCTTGCTGTCTGTCAAATTGGAATCATTAATCTAAGATCCACAAAACACACTGACCTCATCAAGAACTATCAGCCACATTAATCACATGGTGAGCAGTAATTAATACCCTTGTTGCATATCTCAGCAGATGCCAAGTAGTAACTGTGCCCAGAGACAGAGCCATTTGGTGGGTGGTCTGAGGGTGATATTCTTGTAGGATAAATTGAGACATATCACTAGGAAATTTGCTGCCCAAATGAACGAGAAAATCAAGGATCCCCTTCTTTATCTGGGTAGAAGTATCGCTTTGAGTGTGCACAATTGTTCTGTGGATTTCCTTTGCACTAATGGGTAAAGTTAATTAACTTTACTACCACGGTCCCTTTGACTTGTTCTTATGAGTGCACCTATCATGAAGATTTCCGTTGTGTACTTTCCCTGTCTTCTACTAGCCTGTGAGCCCCAGGTATGTTGAATACATGTGTGTTTATATTTCTAATGTGAACTAACACAGTTCCCAGAAGTTACCTATTAAAGAAATATTAAATATGTGTATGAATATGCAGTACCTACAAACTATGATAAAGGTGTGAGCTTCTCAGGTGTAGGCTGGCTGTCGTTATATTCATATCCCCATTGCCTAGCAATGCATTGCACAAAATAGTGCTCAATAAATTCTCGATGAATGTATTGTTCATCAAGGCTTCAGTAGGATGCCTTTCTCCTTGGAATTCTGCTGATAGTGTGCGTATTGGTAAATGGGTGCTACCTGCCAAATGAATCTTTAAAAGAGACAGAAGTCAAAATGGAAGTATTATGTAGGAGGTTAGAAACTATTTTTAAAAACCTTGAAAGATACTTACCATAAGTGAAAATTTTTGTGTAGCTCCTCAGATATGTTTTCAGAGTTCTCTAAGAATTTGTAATGCAGCCAGGCATGGTGGTATATGCCTATAATCCCAGCACTCAAGAGGCTGAGGCAGGAAGATCACCATGAGTTCAAGGCCAGCCTGGGCTTCATAGCGAGACCTTGTCTCCAAAAAAAGAAATGAAACAAAGCAGAGCAAAGCAAAGCAAAGCAAAGCAAAGCAAAGCAAAGCAAAGCAAAGCAAAGCAAAGCAAAGCAAAACAACACAACTTCTGATTCAAAGGAAGTAAAACAGGTTCTAAAAGTCTCTGCTCTACAATCAAATAAAACATGTAAAACATGAAACACACACAAGAGATTAACTCCAGGAAGGTTATTACATGCTGCAATATTATTTTTACTATTTGCTAATGACATCAAACAAAAAAGTAAAACCTATCCCTCTTCTTGTAGCTAAAACTCAGTAACTAAATATAATATTTATGTAAAAAATTCTATAGCTTGTGTTGTATAGACAGTTTTTGCTAATGGAATTACTTGGATTCTATATTAAATACTTGTTCATTAATATGTAAATTTAATAAGTATTTGCTGAAGTTTGGTCTTTAATGTTGTCCAAAGGTCCATGTCCTGAAGGCTTGGTCTCCAGTCTGTGGTGTGGCTGCAGGTGGAACTTTTAGGAGGTGTGGCCTGGTGGCAGGAGGTCAGGTTCCTGAGGCAAGCACTTGAAGGGGACACCAGGATGCCCACCTCCTCCACTCGTGCTTTCTTCCCACTGCCATGAAGCGAGCAGCTTCTTCTGCCACAAACTTCTGGCCATGTGCTGCTGCCTTGCGGCAGGTCCAAAAGCAACAGGGCTTCATAGCGAGACCTTGATTTTTTGTTTCCTAAAAACAGAAAGGGAGGTCAGGTCCCTGAGGCAAGCACTTGAAGGGGACACCGGCCAACCCACTGAGATGTGCTGAAAACTGAAACTCTGAGCTAAATAAATCTGTCCTCTGTATAAGTTATTTCAGGTGCTTTGTCACAGTGACAGAATGCTTGCTAACACAATTATCTAATGGGTTATTCCTTTTCATCCTGAGAAGGTGTTTAGCACATATATACACACATACATATATATATATGTGTGTGTGTATGTGTGTTGGAGGACAGGGGAACGGTGATCAACGAGCAAAATAGCTTTAATTTATCTTACCAGTTTAAAGCCCTCTAAAAATTCTGAACAAAAATGATAGGGTGAAGAACAAATGAGGCAGACTGAAGCATTCAGGACTTGTCTTTCTAATTTAGTGGCTTGTGCCTTTCTGACCTGCTGCTTTACTCATTTGATATATGTATCAATTATTCATCTGTTTGGTTTCAGCCTGCTGCTCAATCTGATCATCCCATCATGCACTCAGCTGGCTGGGAGTCTCCGCAGAGTTCATGGTCTCTCCTCTCCCTTTGCACATCTGGGAGAGGCCTGATGCTTAGGAAGTAGCCAGTTCAGAAAAGTAACACTCTGACTCTGTCCTCATCACTGAGATTGAAATATGTAAGTCAAACTTGTAATGTTTGAAGCAGGCCATATATATTTTATATGCATATATCAAATATATCATATATGTGATATATATATATATATATATATATATATATATATTGTTTTTTTTCCCCTGCTGGGAATTGAACCCAAGACTTCATACTTGCTAAATTCACCATCTACCACTGAGCTACGCTCTCAGTCACATGTCACCAATTTTAAAAGTCTTTCATAGCTGTCAGTTTTATCATTTTTAACATTTCTTAGCACTAGACTCTGTTTCTCTAGGCTCAAGTTTGAACCTGCTGGCTCGCATTACAAAACATCCGTAATATGAGATATTTAATTTATTTATCAGTTTTAAAGAGTGTTTTATTGAAAGGATTAAAGTATCAGTCTTTTAACTCATTGGAAAAGTGGCTATTTATTTCGATAACTGTGTCATGTGTCTAAATATTTTTATGTCAGAAACACATTATCTGTATTTGCATTTAAAAACTTTGATGGAGACACTTGGTATACCTTTGAAGAAACAAGTAATTTAATAATTCCTACTCTGAGAAGATGCTTTATCACAGCACGTATGTCTAAGATATTTGCCTGAGGTTCATTGAAAAGAAAATTAAAAGTGATCAAACCCACAGTTTATTTTCCAAGTACTGTGATGAGTGGTCTTGGCAACGTAGTCTCCTGAGTCATGTTTCAGCCTCCTCCCACTTGTTGTCTTGGATTGAAGCCTATCAATTTGAAATGAATTGGCACTGTTGACTGAAATGAGGTTTGGAGGATTTTTTCAGGAATGAAACCTAAAATTCAGTAGGGAGAATGAAGAGGATTATATTGAGTAAAACCTAGGAAACAGTAGTATTTTAATTGAACTAATGGACACTAGAATAACAAAGCAATGAGGCTGATGAATTGCAGTATGCAAAGCTGCAGGAAAAGCTGAATTAGCAGAATTTGGCTCTGATAACATGTAGGTTAGCTGAGGAAAAAAATGAGTATGTATCTGCATGATTTTCCAAGAGTTTCTATGAGGGCCATAAGATATTTTCAGAGCTGATCTAGCACAATATAGGTACATCATTAACGTGAACCCTGTTGGCTTTAATGTGAAAATGAAAAACAATTCATGGGATGGAAAGATAAATTAAGCTCTGCCTAGCAACAAATAGCCATGGATGTGTGTATAAAAGAAGCCACATCTGAAATAAATTGTCTGTTTAAACAGGAAGTAAAAAAAGAAAAACTTAGTCTGATCCCCTTTTAATCAATATTGCCAGGGTTGGCTCAAATGCATCACACAACGAACGCAATGGCATGTGGAATGTACTTTTAAAAAATGTGGCATAAATATAAGACATTTTGATTATATATTTATATTCTTAGAACACAGTCTCTGAAGCATAAGACTCATTTAATAATTAGAGTAAATCCCATTTAAAGTAAATTGTGAGTTAAGAACAAATATTGAAAAAAGTGAGCCCATTTGACCATCGTCCCATAGTACTTATAGAGGGGTGAATTTTGAAAGAAGGATAGCAAAGGTCATGGGGAAAGGGTGTGTGTGCACATGTGTGTGTGACAGTTGTTAATGTGTGCTTGTGTGTATTGAGGGTGAAGTGAAGACTGAGAAGGGACATGGAGTAGAAGAAATATTCCCAGAGGTAGTTCTTCCGGTTGCCATTCTTTGCCTCTGAATTTTAAAGGTAGGCTAAATACAAATGTTCAACTCGCTGAAAAGACAGAGAACAGAGATTTGTGGAAACAGGAGATCATGAAAGACCTGAAGAGAGAAACCAGATTTAAAAGCCAGAGTAGGCTGACTAACTGTGAAGCTAGAGTGGGCAATGTGACATGAGTGGTCAGAGAGATCGAGAAAATGGGGTAGTCAAACTATGGAACCAGATGTGTTTTGAGACCAGTATGCCACTTCCTGAAACATTTAAATGACCACATTTGGAAGCATTTGCAGACAGCAACAGAAAAAAGTCTAGGAGTAAATAAAAAATGAAGGAATCATGTTAGAAAATCACTGAGTATTACCCTTCATCACATTTGTTTATTCAAATATTTGTTCTTTCTTTGCAATTATAGTTTATTGCTTTTTATTTTTTTAAGACAGAGTCTTGCTAGGTAGTTCAGACTAGCTTTGAACTCACTATGTAGTGCAGGCTGATCAAACTTGTGGTAGTCCTCTTGCCTCAGCCTCCCAAGTGATGGGATTACAGGTGTGCACCACCATGCTGGGCTGCAATTATAATTTATCTTTTTTTTTTTTTTGGTATTGGGGTTTGAACTTAATGACCTCGCGCTTGCCCAGCAGGCGCTTATGCCACTGAGCTAAATCCCCAACTTTGGCAATTATAGTTTAAACACTATCCCCTAACTCCCAAGTTTGAAAGCCCTTTAAAGTTACCAGGTAAATATATCTGAATCTGTGTAGATATAAACTGATCACATAATCAATTCTCTGGTATTCACTTATTCAACCATCTGTTCATCTACTCATCTGCTCAGTACATTTTTCTTTCAAACAACGTACTTGTCATTGGAAGCAAGGTATCAACAAGACAGCTTGCCTGACCTGAGTTTAAAGTTTACAGATACAAAATTCGACATTTTTTGAATATAGAGAGCATTAGCTCAAGAGATACCTGTACAGAGTGCTATGGGAATGTGTTGGAGAGTTCTCGAGTTTATGAGTTGAGACCCAAAATTAATGTGGAATAAATGAAATTGTCTTTCTCATATCTAATATTCTGACACAAATTTCAGGGTTGATGCAGCAGTTCCTCAGAAGACCAAAGGTTCCTCTTTCCTTCTGGCTGGCTGTTCTGCTGTCTCTGGAGTGTTGCTTTCTCTGTGTGGTCCACAGTGGTTCCCACAGCTCACTCTGTCCAGCAGGAAGGGGAAAAAGGGAAATTTGAAGGCACCAAGAATTATCTTAAGAGCCCAGCTCAGAAAATGAACACAAGCTTAAAGGCCACATGCCACCGGCCAGAAACTAGTTTTTTTTTGGGTACTGGAGCTCAAACTCACCAACTTGCACTTATCAAGAAAGCTCTTGAACCACTGAACTAAATCCCTGGCCCTCCAGAACTAGTTTTATGGCCATACCTAATTGAAGGCTAGGTGAGAAATAGAAATAGAAATAGAAACAGAAATAGAAATAGAAATAGAAATAGAAATAGAAATAGAAATAGAAATAGAAATAGAAATAGGTTCTTTCTGGTGGGAGGTCATACTTTCAGCTAAAAACGTATTTTATTGCTATGAGAAATAAGCAAATATTGGATCAAGGATAGGTGTAACAGTCTCTGACAGGAACCCATTTCCATGTGTGAGTTAATTGATGGCCCTTCAAACTTGCATTGGAGTGTACTAAGCCAACAGCACCGGAAATGATGCTCCAGGCAGAAGTCACGAAGCCAATAAACCTAGTGCATCAGTTATTTGCATGTTTGTTACATTTCAGTGGACAGAATAAAGACCAGCACTGATTTGGGATAAAATGACCGAAACAGAAACTTCATTTTTTGGTAATGTGATATTACTCTTAAGAGGAGCAGAATTACTGAATGATACTTGTTGGTTTTTCTTTAACCATCACTTCACATTCTAATGGGAGTTGTTTGCTGTCACTTCCAGGTTTCTGGGCTTCTAATATACTGCCCAGGACACTAGGTAGATATGCAAAATGAAAAATTCTGATTCTATAAGAAAATGCTTCTCCTGGAGGTCAGTATTAGAATGGGATGCTGAGGTAGGCTACATTTGGAAACACAAAGTTGGAAAATTTAGGCCATTGATTGCTTCAGTTCATAGGACCTAAGAAAAAAATCTATTCAAAAAAAGATTGTAGGAAAAAAAATTCTGTACCGTGACCCAGGTGTACTCCTGGTTCTTTTTTTTGCCTTTTAAAGACATTTCAGTAAACTTATATATTATTCTTTGATGCTTTAGGTCATATGATTTTTATTTCTATTGTATATAACATTGTTCTGAGATTAGATTTGAAACTGGGGTAAGAAGAAACACTTTTATTTGAAGTTGTTAGTATATTACTCTTTCCAATTTTTTGAACTTTGAAAATTAATAAGCCAAATAGACAGTAACCCATATAATGAAATCTGTTCTAGAAAAAAAAATCACTTTCCAAATTCTACCCTGTCTAGTTTCCCAGAATCTGTCTTTTGATATTCTACTTTTTGGATTAAACAGTGACTGACTAATAATTCTTTGTAAATGTGCTTCATCAGTGTGAGTTATTCAGTCTCTAACATTTTATTTTAAATTGATACAAATCTCAATTTTCTGGTGACTGGAGAAGCTACTATTCCAGCACAGAAATGAGAAAATTAGCTGAGGGAAGATACTTCAAATGAAGATTGAAAAGTACAGAAGTAGAGAGATGAGGATATCAAGATGAGTTTTATCTTTTTACTTTTTTTTGCCTAAGACTCGCTCAACCACAAACATTAAAAAGTTACCAGGCATTGTGGTACACCCCTGTAACCCCAACATTCTGGAGGCTGAAGCAGAAGGATCACCGGGAATTCAAGGCCAGCCTGGGCTACATAGTGAGTTTAAGACCAACCTAAAAGAAAAAAATTAAAAAGAGCTTGTTAAAAAATGTCTTTTTCAAAGAACGTCCTGCTGTATGAAAGTAAAAAGCAGTGTTTGTGACCATAAAGATTGTTTCTCTATATAATATTACTTCTTAAGGCAATCTTTTTTTCTGGGTTAAAATTGTCACGTTTTCTGTAGCTATAGTTGGTTACCAGCTTAAAGCCTTTAAATATCAGAAAGCCTAGAAAGGAATGAGCCTTTAAGAAAACCTATTTTTGCAAGATAGATTTTTTTAAAAACTGTATTTGTCGAAATATGGCTATTAATCGAACTGGATAGATTTTTAGGACAGTTTGGTGGTCCTACTCTGTAAGCAATCCTTCTTTTGATGAATACAAACATTTACAGAGTCACGTGTTTTTCCCAGAGCAATGAGCGTGGGATTTAATGATGTCCAGTGATGATTTTCTTCCCCTCTTTCGGTCCGATTGCAGAGTACAATGGAACACAAAAGCAGATTTTTGTGGCAAGACCTACTTGAGGGCTGTGTAAGGTTCAAGACCCCTAGAAGACGTCTGGTTTATAGAATCCTTCCTCCCACCAGCACTACCTGACCTCCAGTGTGGCCTCACTCATCTCTCGCAGGCCACCGATGACATGCCTCAGGATGACCAGGAATACAAAAGCCACACATCTTTGATTCCACAGCAGAAAACCCAAATGATCTTGTCATGATTTCAAACAAATAAAACAAAAGCCTACGATAAGGACAGTGACTGTTTCCCACAAGATGGCAGTGGTCTTTGTGCAAAGAACAGAAGCATAACATTCACTGGGGCTGACATCAACTGTGACAAAATTTCACCCTTGTGAATTTAATGCTTGTGAAAGCCGTGTCATAGTTGTTTTCTCTGGCATGGACTGAGTTCTCAAGAACAATTAGTCCTGTTTTCATAGCAGAGAAAAAAATGCTGCATGTATAGTATAATGTCTTCTATAATGTCTTTCTCCAAGGAGCCAAAAATATTTTGCAGCTGTTATTTAATTAACCTCACAATATGCCTGTGAGGCAGGAAAAAGGAATTACTGTATATCCTATTTATCACAGTGAATTTAAATTATTTACTGATATCATTCATAAGGGGAATGGTGGCACAGGGAACAAAACATTTGTTGAGTTTTAGTCCATAGCCTTAATCATTGAGCTAAGTTGATTTTCTGTAGAAAATGATGTTTACAAATTTACAGAGGAGACCATATTCAGTTCACATTTACAAAACAGTAGCTTTTCACATTTTAATTTGAGTGTTTAAAACTAGTTTTGTGAGGTTATGGTTAAGAATATATCATGAAGTTTTTTTTTGTTATTTTTTTTTGGTTGGTTGTTTTGTTTTTCCCGGGAGTTTTTAAAATGCAAAATCTCAGGGTCCCATCCCCAGAGGTCCTGCCACTCAGAGGTTTGAGAAAAGCCTGAGGGATTTGCATATTTTAAATATAACCGAGGTGATTCTGAGATGCAAGATCTTTCCCACACTTTGAGATACTGCACCACAAGCTAAGGCAGAGAAATTGACCCAATTTTTGGAAATTAAAATAATCCAATTTTTTTGGAGAAAGATACTGTATATTACATGAAAGCTTGAAGTATTACACTTTTCACCAATTTTTAAGGATAAATCTGTAAGTGTAAATTATTATGCTTTATTCATAAGTTTTATTAAAAATCAGTTAACAAATTTTAGGCATAATTATTTTTAAGTCATACTTTTAGAGGCATGACTATAATTTTTTTTTTTTTTTTTGGCAGCACCGGCGATTGAACTCACAACCTTACGATTGCCAGGCAGGCGCTTAGACTGCTGAGCTAGATCTCTGGCCCTTACTATAATGATTTTTAAAAAATTATCACAAGCCTTATCTTTCTTTTGAAGTTCAATGGTCTTTTTGCATAGGTTTTTGGTAATGATTCTGAGCTATGTAGTTTTTTACTTTTATAAATATAAAGAACTCTAAAGGTATTAGGGTACTAGCCATAGCAAAAAGTTAACTCACTTCTGGGAGCATGAATTTGCTTATCTTTTTCTGAGATATAAATCAATGCAAATCTTTGTACTAGGTTCATCTTTTTTCCACTCACACCCATGCTGTGGTTTGCTCTGGATCACTTGGACTCACAGTGGTTCCCAAATTTCATGTGCTGGAAACAGTCCCCTACTTCATGTACTGATGGTGTTTGTAGGTATGGCTTTTGGGGGATATTACTGTCACTAGTTACAGATAACTCCCATGATGAGACTAGTGGCTCTATAAGAAGAGGATGAGGCTTCTGTTCTGTGAGATATGAATCTCTCCAATGGGAGGACTCCCTATTCTGACAGGCTCTTGCTGTCATTCTCTTTGTCCTTGTTCCAACTCCAGGGCACCAGCTACTCTTTGTGAAGCAGAGGGAGCTGATCCAGAAGGTCAAGGTGGCTAAGTAAACCAGTGCTAAGACAGCATGGCCACTGACATGAGGACTGTGATAGAGTAGGGCACCGCTCTATCCAACCTGAGAGTGCAACATGCTTTCTGTGACCTACAAGAATGTGTTCAGGATGCAAGGTTCGCTTTCAGGTAACAAATGCCTCCAATGAGAAGCTGAGGCTGATCGAGAACCATTGAGAGAAAGTGGAATCAGATTTGCACCATTGTCCTGGAATTGTGGGATAAGGATTTATATAATCACCAATGCAACTAATCCAGAGAGGAAGGTCTTCTACTCAACCCGAAGAGAAATGAATTCTTGTATCTTGCTGAAATTTCATGATCATAAGCAGTGATGGATAATTCCCAAGGAGCTCACCTCAAAAGACATTTGATATAAGCAAGAAAGAGACGCAAGTCTCCTTGGGGCTGGCTCCTAAGTTTTCCATATTTTACTAAGAGATGCTCCTCAGAGCTTGTCTGCACTGTGGCTAAAATGGCTTCCAATGAAGCCATCGTACAGCTTGATGCTCTGAATGAAGATTCTTCCAATAATGGCACCCTCACGGTGCAGTTGCTTAGAGACAACATTATGGGTGTCAGAAAATTCAGAAAAAGAATGTGAAAACTAAATGCAAATAGGATGTCATCCGTCTTCCTTTCAAAAGATACCTTTTTACACATCTCCATTCTTTTGCACTTAGCTTTCCTATAGGAAAGAAGCCCATTCATGTGTAAGGAATCAATTGCTTCTTGTCTTTTCACATGGAAGCTTTGGGAAAACTCCATTTCTTGATTTGTGTTTATCTTGGCCTTCCTAATGTGTAGTTAGTGCTGAGGAAAGTATTAATAACTCCATTTTGTATAAACACAAGTAACTTCCAAACAGTTACACAGAGGACTAAAAATATATCTGGTATTTAAGTAATCTGAACCAGTTCTGCAAGCGACTGTGTTTTGTATTACTGTGAAGATATGAAAATGTAGCTAATTACAATTTAAAGTGTGTTCTACATGACTTCTTAATTTCTACATCCCCTCCCTTTCTCTTTGGGGGTTTCCTTTCAGTAAGCAATTTTCATGCTCTTAATGTATTCCTTCTTGGTAGGAATTCAGAAGTCTTAGGTTGAATGGAAAAGCACTTGACATTTTTGGATTAAGGGTCACAATTAATATGCCTCCTTTATTACATATGATAGTGGTCATATCTGTTTATGACAACAGGAAATTTTCTTATTCACTCATTTGAAAATTTTTTTATTAAATATGTTGCTATTAGAGTTGACAATGTGTTTTCTCAATAAAAAATTCACTTATACCTCCAAAAGAAAAATGGCTGTTGTATGCTTATTAGGGGAGGGGAACTAGTATGTTTCCTCTAGGATGTTATGATGCAGGAAAAATGTCCTTGCCCGATGCAAAAAAAAAAAAAAAAAAGCCAGTGTTACTTCCGTAAACTTTTCAACCTTTACAACTATGTGCCAGATAAACTTCTGTTTATAAATTACCTGGTCTTGGAATTTTTGTTACAGCAACAGGAAGCAGACATGGAGAGCACATATTAGCACTTGCAATGCTCCAATAAAACGAAAGATTTGGCCGACGTACTCATTCAACAGTTGCTACCTACTGACAGAGCATGAGATGTTTATGGGGGGTATCAGGGTTTATGTAGAGTATGTGAAGGTGGATGAGTGACTCAAACTTTCTCTGGCATTGGG
>RJWT010000525.1:35624-64537 GCA_004365215.1 Cuniculus paca
CCCACCTGGAAAATTTTATGGGCAAGAGATAGGCTGGCAAGCTTCTTTGATAGCCATATTGCTGTCAGAATAGCTGTTTATGTGACCATACAGCTGCCATCCTTGGCATTGTCTAGCTTGGCTGTTTACCAGCTTATTAAACATAAAGTGATACTTATTTTTGTTCTAATTTATTTCTCTATGGCCAGCAAGCTTACCATTAGATGCTTGTATTTTGATAGTTTTTCTTTAAATTGCTTATTTATATTCTTTGCCCCTTTTTCCACTGGGGTCACTATTTTTCTCTACTGATTTTCTTAAGTTCTAAGTAGATTCTAGTATATAAGTGTGAATGTAGAATATCCTATGTCATTTGTTGTTTTCAGAAAATGTAAACATATTCTTCCATTTTGTCAATGATTATTTTGTCTGTGATAGCCTTCATAGAATGGAAATCCTTAACTTGAATACAGTAAAATTCATCCTTGTTTTTTTCTCTTTGCCATTTTTTTAAAAAAAGTTATGTCTTTTCTAGGAGACATATAGGTATATATTCATGTTTCTCACTAGTTTCAAATTAATTACCAGCCCTACTATATCTATTTACATTTACATGGAGATAAACTATTTTTATCCTGCTTAATTCCAGAAAATAATGAAGATGATATTTAAAATATAATTATATAATAAAGCTATTGCTATAAAAATAGATGCCTGTGAAGTGTTGAAAGCAGGGGAAATAATTTTCAACTATCTAGGCTCCCATCAACATGAGATCCATAGGTCATTTGCATCTTAGTTATTTTAGATATTCATTAAAAAGACAGGCTTGAGACTGTTATCCAAGATCTACTTAATCAGAATCTTTTGATGTAAACCTAGAACTTCTTGTTATTAGTCTTCATTTATGTTAATTCTGAACATATATACTAAGAATAGTTTTATACTACTAAACTAACAGTTCTAAGTTTGAGCTTTAAATTTAAGTATTGGCCTTCAGGCTGCAGTGACTACAAAGGAAACATTATAAGATATAAATTCTAATTAACAGGCAAAATGAATGGATATGCTCTTTAAGAGAAATAAGTCTTTTTTTGGTTCTAAATTCTCAAAGAATATATACTTATCCATGATTAACCCTCATGAATCCTTTTGCTGACAACCCTGATCAATATCAAAATAAACTCTTAAAGATTTTAAAAGAATATTCAGCCGGGCGTGGTGGCTCACGCCTGTAATCCCAGCACTCAGGAGGCTGAGACAGGCAGATCGTTGTGGGTTTGAGACCAGCCGGGCTACAAAGTGAGCTCAAGGCCAGTCTGAATGGCATAGTGAGACCCTGTCTCAAAAACACCAGGGCTGGGGATCTAGCTCAGCGGCTTAAGTGCCTGCCTGGCAAGCACAAGGTTGTGGGTTCAATCCCCGGTGCCCCCCCACCAAAAAAAGAATGTTCAGTAACATGGCCCTTATTTTATTTAATTTGTAACAGAATCAGAGAGCAAAACACTAAAGTAACTGATGTGCATAGTTTCACAAATGAATTTGAATTTGTTTTTTTCACTAAATCAAGGTTAAGAATGACTGCGTGAACAGTGTTCCTTTCTGAGAAAGGGTCCTGGTAGGATAAAGTCACTCAGTCACCATGGGCTTCTTTTTAAAGAGATTCTAGTTTAAATTTTTTGTATCAAGATGTAGTGTCAATACCATAATGAAAAACTATTAATAGTATGTTAAGTGTTATCTAGGTCATTGAATAATGGGAAGAATATGAAATGAACAATTTTTTTGTAGACTGCTGAAGAATGTATTGTTTGAGGATTTCTGAAGTGAGGTTTGTGTCCACTCTGGAGCTTTCCGTTACTAGTGGCAGAGGAAAGCTGAAATCTGTGAGTTTGATCTTGTTGCTAGATACCCTGTCTAAGGACTCACTGTGGATAACCTGTGAGAGTTATACTTTGTTTCATAAATATTTAGCACTGTTGGTACACTTCGAGTGATAGGATTTTAGAGAAAGAACTTTAAAAGTTATCTAGCTTAAGGTTCTAGAGAAAAAGAAATCCTACAAGTTATCTAGCTTTCTCATTTTATGTGAGAAAACTGAGGCCCAAATAAAGTGATATGGCTTAGATGATTGATTATTGGCAAAGCTGTGATTAGAATTCAGGAATCTTGATCCAAAATGAAAGAGAAATGGAAGTGAAAATCCTTCTGGATAAAGAGTCATAATCAATAGCTATCAGGTATAATATAGCTTTTAGAATTCCTGTTGAATGAAAATAATAGGCATATCAGCAGCGCCAATTTTCTGTCCTGAATAGTTTCTAGTAGCAGTAATGACTCAGGTCATGTCTTCTGTCTAGATTTAGACTGGAAGAGCAAACTATTATTTTTATACAAAGGAACCAGTAGCAAAATGCTATTTTAATAAATTCAGCTGGAGAGGACTGGGGCTTACTTTATCCAAGATAAGACTCTTTTCTCCCCTTTCATCATCCTATTGCTTGCTCTGCTGCCTGACACCAAGGTTACTGGTAGCTTAATCCTAATTTCTAAAGCACTGTCAACAACTATTTTTTCCTGTCAAAATGGAATAGAAGCTGTATGAAACGATTTGATGCAATAAAAATTATCCATCATAAGACCAACAACAACTAAGAAATAAAATCCACCTTCCTTTAGCAGTCTTAGATTGCAAAAGTTTAGTATTTGTAAAACTTATAACTATTTAGGATATACCAAGGGAAGTTAATAGAATTGAATCCAACTTAATTCAACAAATTTCCAAGGAACAAAGGATTTTAGAAAAAATGTATTATTAAAAATGCATTATTTAATACTATTTACTCTTTTCTAATTTTTTACTGCCTTTGCAGTCACTTTTAGTTTTCTGATTGACGATGCTAGATATTTAAAACTCTCACCCTGTCTATGCACATACACGCACATGCAGGCACACGTACATATGTAATGCTTTCAGTATTTCAGGTATTCACCACCTTTGCTTTGCTGTTGGTTGGGAAAGGAAGGTGAACAGTCAACACTGCATTAATTGCTTTAAAAATTTATCTCTAATCATTGAATTATTAATTCAGAAAATAAAAATAACAGGCAACTTGTTCAGTTTTGAACAACTCTTTGTAGGGCCATAATGGGAGCGATGTGGGTAGATCCAGCAAATCTTGGATATGATACCAGCACGTTATTCAGGACATTCATTGGGTAGGACATTAGAGTGTAGTGGGCACAGATAGGGTTAGGAATAAGCGAAACAGATGTGTAACTGTTATTTCCTGACACACGACAACTAGGTTCGCAAGAGGTGAGTTGCCCATAAAGCAGAAAGGTTTTTATTACGAAGTCCTTGACTTCCAGCTAACCATGTGATCATCAAGGAGCCTGGAGACATTGTGTTTTTTTTTCAGCTGAACAGTTTTGAAAAGAGTATGGTCCGAATAACCTCATGTTGCATAACTCCTTTTTTGATAATTCAGAACCTAAATTTTCTTTTTCAAAAATAAGATTTTCTTTTCCTCCCTTTTCTTGCCAGGGTAATGATCTTCTGCAGGAAGAAAACCAGTATGTTTTCAGGATGTGAATCAATGTGTTCTGCCTTCTTGAGCGCTGAAGTGCCAGTCATTAAAAAGTAGAGGGTTTATCTACTACTTAAATAGGTGGGCATTTCAAATGCCCAGGCAGCCTTCCTATTTAATTTTTTTTTTCTCTAGGAGAATAATAGTAATAGTTGTATAAATTGACCTTCTACATCTGCATGGTTGGATTCAGCCAACCATAGATCAAATATATTCAGAGAAATAGATAAATGAGATAGCATCAAACTGAAAATCTACACCACAAAAAAAAAATCACCAGAGAATAAGATAACATACAGAATGGGAGAAAATGTTTGCAAACTATACTTGCAAAGATAACCTATAGATTGATAGAAAATGCTTGCAAACTATACTTCTGCAAAGAGTTAATAGTCAAAATATGTAAGGAACTCAAGGAACTCAACTGCAAAAATACAAGTGATCCAATTTTTAAAAATAAAAATAAACAGTTTTCAGGGCAAGAAATGCAAATGGTCAACAAGTGAGGGAAAACTTACAATTACTTAATAATAAGTTTATAACACTTTATTTCAAACAATACTACAAATCTTCAGGAAATGCAACTCAAAAATCACAATGTTATATAACTTCATTCCAGTTAGAATGCTTATTATGAAAAAGAAATAGGCAGACAGGCGTAGATGGTGGTGCAGGTCTCTAATTCCAGCACTGTGGGAGGCTGAGGCAGGAGGATTGCCAGTTCAGGACATCCTGGGAAACTTAGTAATATAGTGAGACCCTGTACTGAAATAAAAATTTTAAAAAAGCTGGGATCTTGCTTAATCCCCTAAATTCAATTCCCAGTACCAGAAAAAAAAAAAAAAGACCAAAGTAAGTTCTGGTGATGATGAAAACGAAATGGAACACTTGTATATCATTGGTGAAAATATAAACTAGTGAAACCATTACAGAAAATAGTATAGATGTTTCTCAAAAATTAAGAATAGAATTATACGACAGCAAGCATCCACTGGGTATATATATGTAAACAAAACAAAATCAGTCTGTCAAGAAAAATCTGCACTCCAATGCTTATTTCAGTGCTGTCCATAATGAATAAAGAATGCATAAAGAAAAGAGTGGTATTACTCGGCTGTGGAATATTACTCAAACATAGAAGGATGAAATTCCATATTAGTAGTAACATGGATGAGCCTGAAGTGTATGAAGTGAAACAAACCAGAAACAAAAAGACAAATAGTGCATGTTCTCATCCATATGTGTAATAGAACATTTTTTTCTCCTAGAGGTAGATAGTAGAAGGGTAGTTACCAGAAGTTAAGGGATATAGGGAGGAGGAGGTGGGGGAGAGGTTGGTCAGCAGGTACAAGGTCACATTTAGATGGAAGAACTAAGTTTTGGTAATCTACTACACAGCAGGGTGACTACAGGTAATAATAGTATACCGCATATTTCAACATAGCTAGAAGAGAGAAATGTTGGGCCACAAAGAAATGATACATGATCAAGGGTGTGCATATATGCATGATTAGATATCCCAATTATCCTGATTTGATCATTATACAATGTAAAAAAATTGCTTTGTACCTAATTATTATTGTTATTATTTTGGTGTGCTGGAAATTGAGTCCTGTGTCTTGCACATTCCAGGCCATGTTCTATCACCCTATAAATTTGTACCATTATGATGTGTACATTTAAAATATTATTTTAAAAATTGGAAAGAAATTGCATCTGTACTGAACTTGTGCAACTTCTTTCCTTTTTTCAGGCCTTTTTCTTGTCATTGTTCCCTAAACAAAATATAAGTATTTATATAATGTTTGCAGTGTATTAGGTATTATAAGTGGTCTAGAGATGATTTAATAAGTACAGGATAACGGGAATAGGTTATATGTAAATGCTATACTGTTTTATATGTGAAACTTGAACCTTGTCCAACTTGATATCCTTGGGGCTCCTGCAACCACTTCTCCATGGATACCAAGGGATCTGTATTTTTGTTCTGCCTTGTGAAGAAAAATAACATCATACTTAAGTTTACTTTTCCCTTATTAATATTTCATAATTTTACTTTCTGAATTTGCACTCACATAAAGGTATATTTGTGTAATCCTGGGTAACATTTCCTAGTAAACTATAAATATAAGCCTTTTATATCATGCATCTACAGCTTGGGAACATGAATTAATTCTTTGAAATTCTTCCCAATCTCATGCGACTACTTTAACTTTATTACTATGGTAGCCATGTGATCTAAAAGTTAACCTGCAAACAATATAAATCAAGAAGATATATTTTACTTCATTTCATACTGTATTATTGCCTGGGTGATTAATGTGAGGAGTATAAGGTCAGAATTACAGTTTCCCTATTATTTAATGTTAAACACATGGATCTAAGGTATTGAATACACTATTTTAAACCTTTTTCTAACTTGTGCCTTCTGGTGGTCAGGAAAATATGTGAATATATTTTGAAGAATAAAGAGAAAATTGAGTTACAAGATTATTGTTCTTTGTCTTAGTTATTTTGTTACTGGGACAAAATATCTAACACCCACTGTCAAAGCAGTAAAGGTTTATTGTAGCTCAGTTAGTAGAGATTTCAGTCCATAGTTGACTAGCTCTAAGGCAGAGAAGCATGGCAGAGAGGCAAGGCAGAGAAGAAACAGTCCATAGCATGGCAGGTGGGAGGCACTGAAGCAGCAGCAGTGAACTTCCCTTTCTCTTTCATTCCATTAGTCTACAAATCTCTTGGCTGGTGCTACCCACACCCACCTTGGGCCTTCCCCTTATTCACACTCAGAACTATGCTAAGCCAATCAGTGGACTCATTTAGCTGCTATACACTCTTAAGCCATACTTGCACACCCTAGACCCAGCCATCTCTGAAAAGTTCCACTTATGAGTGCATGAGGCTTTGGAGGTGACATCTGGATACAAGCCATAAACACCTTAGTTGTCAACAATTTGCCCATAAGAGAAATACAATTTTATGTAAGAGTTGCATGAAGATCATCAATTGCACAGTATAATGAATATTACATTCTCTTGTTATTTCAATGGAGTCATCAAAGATAGTCTTAAATTGGATCTGATATAATATCTACAACTAATAAAAAAGAATTCAAGCAATACAGCCATTTTATTTATTTGCTTTATTTGAAAGTGATATCTATAACTTGGCTCTCTTTTTAACATGTATCACATATAAAATTTGACTGTTATTATGAAGGACGTTAGAATATGATGGTTCCAAACTAAACATGTCATACTATTTCTTCAGCATGCATGAAAATCATAGCTTCTTGCTTAGTTAAAGGTGTCTCATAGTCCAATGGTTCTTTACATTTTTTTTCAGAGTTTTGAGACTTGGCAAGCAAATCTGGGACCTACCTGCTGTGTCTGTTTCCACCTGTGGTGGGGAAAAGCAACACTATAATTCCTAAACTTTAAAATCTCATTATTGGAAGGTAATAGCCCCAAAGTACTATTGATATATATATGGCATACCTCACATTGTGAAGTTAAACAATAAATTTGGACAAACTTAATTGATGGATATAAGAACTAATTTATCATTGAAAAACAGGAGTGACTGAGAACCTGAATTTGGCTCAAAACAAAACGAACACTGCATGAATAAATTAAATGGTCTATATGAAAATAGTGGGAAATCCAACCATATATTTGTATGTAATCCTACTAAGAAGTTGAGTTTGGCCATTGTGTAGCAGCCAGATTTCATAGTAGAACATAATTTCAATTTTCAGTAAATTCTGTTAGTATGCCAGTTCTACTTTATTTCTACAATTGATAACCTTCAAACTCTCTTAATAGTGATTAGTCTTTCCTTATACGAATAACATCTTCTGTGGTTTGTGTCTAGGTGGCCCCCCAAGCCTCATGCAGTCATGGAGGCAGCTGAATCTAGCATTTGTGATTGGTTCATTTCCTAGTGCTGGGATTAGTGAGTGCTGTACCCACCCAGGGGCGGAGCCAGCATACAATATAAGGGGGGGAAGAAAGCGTACTTTCTCCCCCTTTTTGCCCTGTTCATTCTTGTTGCTTTTGGCCTGCCATGAATTGCTGCCCCTCAGCCACGCCACCCTGCCTTAGAGCCAGCTGAGTATGGACTGAAACCTCCAACAAACTGTAAGAAATAAACCTGTCTTTCCTTCATTTTGGGTGTCAGGTATTTTGTCTGAACA
This sequence comes from Cuniculus paca, assembly GCA_004365215.1. Taxonomy (NCBI): domain Eukaryota; kingdom Metazoa; phylum Chordata; class Mammalia; order Rodentia; family Cuniculidae; genus Cuniculus; species Cuniculus paca. The sequence goes on from RJWT010000525.1 coordinate 43,389, forward strand.
ATGAGAGAAAAGTAATCAAGACAACATCTTTCTTTAACATCCTAATAGAATGATTCAAACTTCCATTTTCCTATGTTCTTGGTAGTCATCTAAAGTATCTTTTTACCAGATTGCTGTGGATTTACAGGAGATTTCAGATATAGGGAAGGTGGTAGGATAACATCTTTTTTTCTTTTCTCCTAAGCACCTTTCTTTGGGAGTTCATGCTTAGTGCTTGGTTCTTGCTTGTCCTATCTACTCTCAAAACTATTGTTTGACTTCTGCTGACTTTGCTAATGAATGACCATATACCCACTTTATTTTTCAATACACTACATACATAAATTATCCTTTAATTAAACATTTAAATCATAATGGCAGTCTATTGCCAAGCAGGCAAAATTGCTGTTCTTACAATTCCTAACTATTTTTGCTTTGGGAATTCCATGTGATTATGTCTTTCCCTCATCTTTGTCTGGTATCATGCTAACAGGACTCTTTCTACTCTTCACAACATCCCTCTCAATGCTCATTAAAAGTTTGCAAATGTCTTGAAATGAGACTTAAAATTGCATTTCATTAATATATCATTGTCCAAATTATTAGGCAGTGCTTATTCTCCTACTACATGGAGAAAGATCTAATAACCCCTCCCCTATTTTTTCTATTTATATTGTACATATTTAAAAATGAAAGTCAAGGAAATCTTGCCATTCACCCTTGACATCAGATGAAAGAACTTACACTTTCTAGTGCATTAATGGAAGTTAATCTAAAGGAATTTTGTATGCACTTCTAAGTATTCATTTTTTTCTTCTGACTGTTCTTTGCTAATAATTATTCTTTTGTCTGTTCTGTATTCTTACAAGAATATTCATATTACAAAAGTAGTGCAAATCAAAAATATTTTTGTCTGTATATAAATGTTACATTGGTATAAATTGACCTGTAAAAATTATATTTATTTATTTATTTACTTAATTAATTATTTATTTATCTTTTGCTATGCAGTTCAGGCTGGCCTTGAATTCACTTCGTAGCCCAGGCTGGCCTCGAACTTGCAGCCTCAGCCTCAGCCTCCCGAGTGCTGGAATTACAGGCATGTGCCACCACACCCAGGTAAAAATTACTTCAGATTTTATTTGAATTCCCTTAATAAGTTTCAGGTTTTTAGATCCTGGAATTTCTAGTTTCAAGATTCTTGATAAAGCTGTGATAATAGAGTGCTTTTTATTCCAGTGGTAGTGCGGCCTTGTTTTGTTTGTTATTTCTAATTGTAGATTGAGATTTCTTGCTACAATTGATTTTCTGGGAGAAAACAACTCATGTAACAATGCTCATTTTTTAAAATACATACATTCTTTGAAACTCCATAGGGCTTAACAAAATAAGAACATTGTAGTTTACGTTGTGAGTGCTAATGCAATGAGGAAAAGTTTTAATTAAATCCTCTTGCAAAGACTGTACTTTCAGGGATCGCTTATATGGTGCTTTACCCGAGAAGTTCCTCTTACTATGCAGGAACCAGCAGGATGAAGCGCAGGGTTCCTCCTGAGCGGACACAGGGTTTTGCTGTTGCTTTGCTGTAACTGCCATTGGCCATTGGTGATTGCTCGTCTCTTGTCTGAGTGGTAAAAACAAAATTAAAAGCAAGAAGCAAATAAAACACATCCCTTCCGCCTTTTGTTAGAGTGACCACGAGACTGTTGTAAAGAATTTCCTGATTCCACAGAGGTGGGAGAGAGCACCGTGATTGGCCCCTCACAACATACAAGACTTTTTATTGATCTGTACCTTCTTCTCCTAACTTAATCCTTTTTGAATAATGTTTTTCTGTATTCCTTCTGATCCTTTCTCCTACACTTGAAATTTTGTCTCCTTCTGACCACTTTTTGACTTTTGTCATGTCTTTTCTGCTTGGCTTTCTTCTGAGAAATTATATGCATCTAAGGATATGGTAAAAGGAGTTCAGTGAATCCTGCTGCTTATTTAATATCATATTAAGATACATTGATGTTATGTCTTATTTCCAGTTATTCTGAAGCCTTTTTGTTTTGTTTTTCATGACTTGGAAACTCCAAGATGCTAAAGGTTGTTTGTTTTTTTGGATAGTCTTTTGTTAATAAACTTCATTATATCACAGAAATTTAACGATTGTAAGCAATATTCTACTATCCATCATCAAACTTATTATCTTCAACATACATTTTTACTTCCCCTTGACTACATTCTGTTGGGTATGCTTTTTTCCTATCAGACAACTTTTAGTAAAGCATGTGATGAATCTAAAGACTCAATCTAAAATTATGCTGAGACATCACTTGTCTAATGCGTTGTAACAATATTAACAGGGCTGGTGATTTTGAAGATGTCTTAAAATCAAACATTCAATGATTAATCCCACTTCTCACTTAGTTTGAATTAAACAAAAAATAGACACAGTTATATATAGTATCATAGTAAATATTTTCTTTCTCTGGTAAAGCCGGATTACAGATTTACCACCATAATCAAATCTCTTGAGACTTTTCTACAGCAAGTATTTGGTATGATCATTGAAGAAGAGACTTAAAGCTGATTTTAAATTGTCCAGGTGTCTGGGGAATCGACACAGTATATATAAGAGAGGAGGTAAATTTCTATTTGCCTCTAGGAAGAAAGGCAGAAGGTATAATCTCCTGTGCTTCCTGCATGGTGCTAGGAACAAAAAGTTTCTCCTTGGGAACAGGCTATTGCAAAAAGGGAGCCCCACAGAACAGCCTCATTCTTGCCTCACATTTTTCTAAACTTTTTCAATCAGATAAATCATTCTTTCTCTGCAAGAAAAAAAAACTTTACAGAGGAAGCCACTTTTTTCAATAGTTTTGAAAAGGTAGTTAATCATACTTTGCAGACAAAATATGAACATCTGGAGAGGGAGAGATGGTCCCCACTTTAATAATTAACATTAAATGAGCTTTTCTTATGTACCAGGAATGGTGTAAAGTATATTTATAGTGTGAACGTAAGGCCTCATAGTAACACAATGAGTTACTTAAAATTATCTAGGATTCCCTTTACTCATATTCCATAATAATACTTTCCTTCCTTAGGAGAATTAATCTTATCTGATCCATAGAATTCTGTTGAGCTTCCAAATATCTACCTTGTGAGGTAGACCTGCCACCCAGGCTGGGCCCTTGTTAGCTCTTTTCCCTTCCTCAAGGTGTTTAAAGGGTGAGTGTGTGCCCCAACAGTTGTAATTACAAATCATGTTATCTGAAAACAAATTCATATCCTTTGTTCTAATGTGTGTATGTTACGTTAGAAATTAAGTTAAAGACCTGATAGACTGAGATAGGAATATTGCAAGACCTTGGGTCAAAATAAAAAAATGAAAACCAGATAGGGATATAGTTCAGTGTGGAGGCCCTGGGTTCAATCCCCAGTATTGTAAGAAAAAAAAAATTAAAGAATTTATAGTCAAGTTCAAAATAGGTGTTTTGCAGACTAGAGAGATTGCAGTTTCCTTCTTTAAAATATTCAAATGGTAGATTACATAAAAAGATTCTCTTCTATTCCTAATCAGAGCTTAATTCAAAGCTGGACATATAGTAAGTGCCATTAGGTAAAAACTTAGATAAATTCAAGGAAGGTTGATAAATAATTTAGTAGATGATTTATTATACAAGGACTTTAAAACTGTTCTATAAACCTTTTTGCAAGAACAGAAACTCTTGAAAATTTTGGTTATAGATCTTGAAATTCCAAAGATACTGTGCCTTTTTCCTGAAGATTGAATTTTTTTTATTAGTACATACTTGTAATACAGAATATGGTGTTCATTTTGGGGAATTGGCGTATACATATAACATATCTTGGTCATTTTCAATCCCTTTACCTTTTTTCTTTCTTCTCCCTTCCCCCTGAATGTTTCTTTATATTTTATTTAAGTATTTGATTTGATTTAATTTTAATCATTAATGTTTCTCTTAGCATGATTTAACCTTTTGTGTGCTTGAAAGCCTGTAATTCCTCTTTCTGATCTACCCATATTTATTATTTTACATAATTGCCATCACTTTACTCTTTGCATACAAACCATTTCTATCATTTGAACACAGTATACCTGGAGGTTTATTTGCCTTTAGCTGTTCCTTTTGCCTTATTTAGACTCATTTTCCTCTGTACCCTTAGTAAACTGATAGAATTAGAGTTCATTTTGACCAATTTACTGGAGACCTTTTTTTTTTTCCCACAGAGTGATTACAAAAAATATAGAGCTGAAATAGGAAAATGTAATCATCTCAGCACAATCAAGTATTGTATTGTGAGATTGCTCCAAGCATATAGATGAACAAGATAAATTTTTAATATTCTGGCATTCCTGTGATCCTTGGCAAATGTTATCATTTTTATTTTATGGAAGTCATGAGGAGAGGAAGATACCAATTGATTTGCCTTAAATTATATGGACTTTAGCTTCGCCTGAGTGAGATAAACACAAATGCCCATCTCCTGTGCTCCCTGGATCATCTTTCTTCATGATTTAGGCCTACTTGAGATACACTATTACATACATAGACTATTACATTGGAGGTTTTTAAGTGATCATGTATTTGATCCATGTAGATTATTCTTGTAGAAACTTCTGATATTTTATAAATCTTAATCTATAGGTATTTGGTCTTAAACGCCCAGATATAATGCCATATGGATCTAGCATATACCATACAAAATAATGGTGCAGAATTACTTTGGTTAATTTGGTTTTCAAATAAACTCAGTCATCACTCTGTCTGAGTGACCCTGAGGTGTAAGAAAATTTGAAAATATAATAATTAGTGATCTCCATATTACATGAGGAGGGGGAGCCCCTATCTCACTTTACATTAATATTGTAAGCAAATAGGTGTAAAAGTAGTTTCCATACTTAACAAACCCAGGTCTCTCTTCACTTAATTACATTGTTAGACTGTCAGAATTTTTTCAGAAAAGAACAGAAAAAAAATTGAGGACAAATCTATCTTCAGATGCTTGTCAGTTAATATTTTGATCTCAAAGAGATAAAAGCTTTGTGTAATCATTGTGTGATCTTTACCCATATTAGCTACCTTTCTTCTTTTCTTTAAATCAAAACACTCCTGGTTTATTGACTGCTCTATATACTAAATGATACAATGTCTTGGAAAGCACCTCATTGATTTTTGTTGAATGAGGTTGTTGGTTCAAACCTTGGAATATAGAAGGTTATGGTTGAGATTTAAGTGTTGGAATAGTCACTGTGAGGGATGTTGAGATCAATTAAATACAGTTTTAGCTGAGATTCAGGGTGAATTTATATTTAAATAGGACATCAGTAATCCAGAGGTAAATATAACAAATCATTTCTATCCTTCTCTTTGCCATATTGAAAACAAGTGTTTGCAGTAAGACAACATTGATTTTTGTGCCTGTAAAAAGAGATTTTCTCCAAATCATAGCAACTTCAAGTTAAACAACAACAACAACAAAAACCTGCAAAGTCTTTAAATTACTTTTCATGAAGGGGACCAATAATAGTTTTCTTTCTTATTCAATTGCAATAGAATTAGATTTTATGTAAAGAAGTCAAACATTTCCCAGGTGTAAAATATTGTAGATACATATAAAGCAATAAAGCAGCAAATGAAAAATGAGATCAAAATGAATTTATATATAAAATGGTTTATCATCAGTTATGCTAGCTGATACCTCAAAAATGGTGTTTGAAGTAACATTATATGATTCAACTGCAAGTATGTATGGCAATAAATTTAAGTCTAGAGTTATCCTTCAGTCATATAAAATATTGAACACAACATATCATTTTAAAATGATGTGTAGTGCACCATGTAGAGAGCAAAATGACAATCTACGATAATACTTTCTGACCCCAGCTCTCTGACAAAGCCACAGTTTAACTGGTTTATTGACAGGATAGATGATTATGGATTAGAGTGGTTCACAAAAGATGGCAGCTCCAATTCTTTTGTAAGAGTTTAACTGTTCTTGAAAACCCTTTATCCAAGCAGCTCAAACTATTACTAATGGTCTTTTGTATAAATACTTACCAGATAACTTCTTATTGGCAAGGACTTTGGAATCTCAATCAGTATGCATTAATTATTCCTATGAGAAGTTCTAGAATATTCAAGTCATTTAAAAATGAGGCAGTAAAGACTGAGAAGTCTGATTAACCCCTCCAAAGAAAAGCTATTAGACCATTTGTCCTCCAAGGATCAACTCTGTCCTTGGATAACTGAGTCACATTTATGATTTAAGTAAGGGGGACCAAATCAATTAGCCTTTTCAGAGTCATTTGATTTTGGGCAAGATACTTGACCCCCATTTGTTTCTGTCCTTATGGGAATGTAAATAAAGATGTTCCTGAATTTTGTCACTTTTCTTGCTTCATAGAAAGATTGATCTAATTTATGTATTATTTTGCTTTTCCAAAAAAGACCTATGTCTATCAAACATAATTAAACACTTTTTTGTTAGTGTAAACACTTTGAAGAAAGGGTTTCATTTCATGCTTAGGGGATATTGTATTTTCTTAGAAACCCAAACCCTTTGAATTTTCTTCATATGTTTCTGTGGAATATTTAGAAACTGAAATCTCCTTAATTTAAAGTGTCATGAACAACAGATGGTGCCCCTAAAAAGACTAGTTTTATATTGAAGTTATTTTGCAATAAACCAATGTCCTTGAATTGTATTGTAACTAAACTTAATGCTTTGGATACATTACTTTGGAAAACCAAGTGAACTAGAAATGGAAATGAAAGATAATGAATAAAATTCTTCTTACATTTCAATAATTTCATTGTTGTCAAAAATATCGGTCCTGATCAGAACTGCAGGGGTAGAATTTTGGTATCTTTAAATTCATCCCACATGCACACAATTTGAGACTAAACAAACATTTTCTGAACAAATTCTTAAGTAGATATGTCTTTGGGAGTTTTATATGAGTTTTCTTTAACTCGGACTTTTCCACCTGCATTCTGGCCTTTCAGCTTTCTGTGACCTTTACACATTCATCACAGAACCTGCATTTTGCTTGTCTGTGGGCCATTGACTACCACTGACTTGAAAACAGCTAAAGACGACATCTTCCCTCCTGATCATCTTATTTCTAATAAACCTGGCCATTCCATTAAGTATATGAATATAAAACTGTTGTAGCTTCAAATATAGAGTGATGTGACAATTTATATAATTTTCACACAGTTGCTGTACATACTAGTTGAGATATGAAAACTTCTGTTTTGAATGTGTTTATTCCCTTCAAGATTATGCCCCCCCCCGCTCCACCCCATCCCCTGATCTAACCTGTCTTATTCCTTCCTGGGTAAGTCATAGGATATTCACCCCAGTTCCCTTTCATACATTTAGTCTAGCTACTAGGAGGGAAGAAAAAGAGGAGTCAAACTAAGTTTTACCTGCTGTTTAAATCTCTCCGCTCAGCAGGATCAGTCACAAAATATTACAAGGAAGATATTTCTTGGAGGAATTGTGTTATGGTTAATTTTATGTGTCAGCTCAGATGTTTTCAGATGAAACTAACATTTTAATCAAACCAAGGAAACCTATTGTTATCTATAATGTGGTTGAGACTTACCCAATCATTTGAAGGGCTGAATAGAGAAAAGAAAAAAAAAAAAAAAGAAAAAGAAAAAAATAAAGGATCAGCCCCCTCCCTGAGGTAGAGGAAATTCTCAAGCAGATGCCCTTGGTTCTGCCTGGTGAATGTCAACTACAGATTTTGGATTTGTCATTTCTATAATCTTGTTGCTCAGGTTGTCTCAAATTCATGATCCTCCTGCCTCTCAATGCTGGATTAAAGGCATCTCACACTGGTGCCACCACAGTAGCATGAGACAATTTCTTATAATAAATTCCTTTCTATAGCCACACATCCATTATACTAGTTCTGTTTCACTGAAGAACCCTAATACAAATCAATTCTCACTTCAACATAGGATATGATGAATCAAGAAATGCAGGAGGAGTGGAAAATTATAAAGAGAATGTAGTGTTAAGATTGTGGTTGTATTCATCTCAGATGCCCATTTTTGGATTGGGTCATTGAATTTGGGGGGGGGTCTGATTTTTTTTTTCAATTCTTTATATGTTCTAGATAGAAATCCTTTTTCTGAGGGACAATTTTCTACAATTTTTTCCCAATCTGTGGATTTTCTTTTCACTCTGTAGATGATTTATTTTGATGTGCAAAAGTTTTTTAATAAAATGAGGTCCCAGTTGTTGATGTTTTAAAAGTACTTCCTGTGCAGTTTGGGTTTTGTTCATGAATTCTCTGCCTACACCTATGTCTTCAAGATTTCTACCTACTGTCTTTTCCAGTAGATTTAGTGTCTCTGTTTGAATATTTAGGTCTTTGATCCATTTTGACTTTAGTTTAGTGCATGGTGATAGATCTGAGTATAGTTTTAGTCTTTGGTATGTAGAGAGCCAGTGTTTCCAGCACCATTTATTAAACAGGCTATCTTTCTTCCAGTGAACATGTTTGGCTGCTTTGTCAAAGACAGGGTGACTGAATGTGTTTGGAGTTGATTCTACAACTGTTTTTTTGCCATTACCATGCTGATTTTATCACAATAGCTTTGTAGTATAATTTCAAGCCAGAGATTGTAAGAAATACAAATTTCAAATAAATATACAGAAAAATGTTCAATGTCATTGGTCATTTGAGAGATACAAATTATAACAACACTGAGATTCCACTTTACTCCATGAAGAATGATTATCATCAAGAAACCAACCAATAACAAATGTTGGAGGGGCTGTGGGGGAAAAGGAAAACTTTTCCACTGTTGGTGGGACTACAGAAATCCCTCAAAAAGCTAGGATTAGAGGTTCCACTTGATCCAGCTATTCTCCTTCTGGGTATCTTCCCAGAAGAATTAAAAACATCATATCACAGTGATATACATGCACTAATGTTTATAGCAGCACAATTTATAATAACTAAATCCTGGAAACAACCCAAATGCCCATCGACTGAGGAATGTATAAAAAAGATGTATTTTTATACTATGGAATATCACTCAACCACAAAGAAAGATAAACTTGAGATTTTTCTAGGTAAATAGATGCAACTTGAGACTCTACTCATTAGTGAAATAAATCAGACTCATGTGTAAACATATTATTTTCTCCCTGGTGTGACAAACTGAAAGAGTAAACAAGGTGTAAAATGTACAATAGATACTATAAAATGTGAGGAAATTGTTAAAAAGGAAAAAGGAGCTAGGAGGGGGAAAAATGGAAAAGAAGAAAGGGAAAAGAGAGAAAAAATGCTAGTTAGTTACACTGTTAGAGACCCTTTGGAAGGTTTACACTAATATTGATTGGAGAATTTTTATGCCCACCTCATGCTCTGAGTGACTACTTTTAAGACAACAATATGAAAATTGTTTACTATTATTTTTCTCCTGTCATCTTGTTATGATATTTTGTTTCACATTTTTTCCATTAAAAAAAACAGTGGTTTTAATTTAGGTCAATTCACTTGTGTGATTTTGGGTATCTCAATGGATTTGAAGTTTCTCTAGTACCAAAATGAGAACATTCAATCAGATAGTTTCAGTGTAAATTTCCAGCATTAAAACAGATGGCTACATGAATGCTTGGTTGCTCTTGCTCTAGGAGAGGACTTTTGTTTCACTGGTACTTCTTCCACTAACATCATAGTATTAAGAATTATGAGGAAAATGTACAAAGCAGGAGAGAACTTGTCAAATATAAAGGAATTAATGTTTATCATTAATGAATTAAAGTAAAATGGGAAGGTTCATCCATCTTCCATTGTACCTTATAAGAATCAAAATACTCAACTAACCCATTCACCAAACAGTCAAATTCTTAATACTGATATGATTGATTTCTTGTCTCTGTTAAACATTTATCTTTAATACCATTGACGAGGAGTTTAATAATTCTGGATGAAAAAGGATAAGACAATAAGTGAATTAAGCTTCTAGACTCATCTCCCAGGCATGTGAACTGAGACTTCCTTGGCATCAAGTTTAAAGTTAATGTTAGGTGTGGATATAATTGCTGCTGTTTCAGTGCCCAAAGCATCTTCTTCCTATTACATGTTTCATGAAGGGCTATCGTAAGTGATTTCTTTCTTTAATCCCCCTACTTTCCTTTTGAATCTTGCAAGTAAAAATCACTATAATTAATTTCTCTCTGATAACTTTTCGTCTTTTGTTCTCATTGTTCTTAGGTATTCTGTATCAGGTATAATGAAATGGAAGTTTAAGTTTTCAAACTGCTATGTATGCTTTTCATCTACATATCAGTCCTTGTCATCAACATTACCATGTCATTGTCATACATGCATTTGTGCATTTGCTTTTGCATTACTTTTCTAGACAGCAGGTTATTTATGGAGAAGATGCAATTTATGATAGTTTAAAGATCAAATAAATGAATTCTATAAAAATGAAGTAGGTGTCCAAGTTGATAAATGCTATGTTAGAGTTTTTCATAACAAATTTTTATTACAAATTTTTAACATTGAAAGCATTACAAAGGTCATCATTCCTTGTCCCCTCTTTCCTTTCCCAAATAATGTTTTTACCATTCTTCAATGAGAGTCCTCCTAGAGAATCCCACTTTTGATATCAAGTATATTGTCTCAATTAATTTAAAAAAGTGACAAAATTCAACTTTTACCACTAATAAAATTAACTTCCAGGAAACTAGAAAAAATTCCTTCAATTCCTTTTTAAAAAATATACCTCCACTCTACAATTAACTTTGTATTGAATGGTCCAAAACTGAATACTTTTCCTTAAAGACTAAGGATAATAAAAGAATTTCTGATGTGGTATTTTCCATTTTTAGAACTAATTTCATTCTTTTTTCATCTGTATAGCCTAATTATGCACCAGAAATTGTCTGTTTTTTCATGTATGTTGTCTACTTTTTTCTCTGGATCTGATAGCATTTTTATCACAGCTATTTTGAAGTTTGTACTTCCATCTCTGAATCATGTCCGGGTCGTCTTCTAATAATATTCTACCCTGATGAAGTTCATATTTTTATGGTTCTTTATATATCTTACAATGTGTGATCATGTAGAGAACATTTTTCATAAGAGGACATTAGACATTAATTTAACATTTGCCTTCTAAAAAGGGCTTGCCACTTCTTTTGCTAAGATGCTGGAAGGGCACATAAGTTCATATGAACATGTGTTAATTTTGATCTATTCATTCATTCACTGTTATGGATTGTATACAGGTATCCTCCCAACGCCTCATGCAGTCATAGGTAGGACTCCTCCGAAGTGGCTAGATTTAGGATGTGTGATCCTGGGATCAAGCATGCCGTGCTAGGATTAACGGTGTGAGTGCTACCTGGCCTAAGGGTAAGTAGTCTAGATAAAACATGATGGACAGAAAGAGGCTTGTTGCTTGTCATTTGTTGCTTATTGTTGCTGCTGCTTGTCTTCTGCTCTGCAATGCCCCTCTGCTATGCCACCCTGCTTTGGAGCCAGCTGATTATGAACTGAAACCTCTACAAACTGTGAGCCAAAATAAACTTTTATTCCTTTAACTTTGGGTGTCAGTCATTTTGTCTTAGCAATGAGAAAAGTTAGTAAGGCATTCACCTTTCATTTGATTTATTTCACCGATGGTTTCTGCAGTTTCAAAGGTGGGATCAGTGTTGTTTGGAGAGTAAGCACTGAAAAGATTCCAGAAGTTTGTGCTTTGCAGGTAAATCACTAGTCTGTCTAAACTATGGCTAATTTTCTTCTTATTTGTATCCTGATTGCCAGTTTTCTTGGTTGTTTGGGGATTTGTTTCATAGTAAGTAAAAACTATGGAAAAGAGGTTAGTGTGTGAGCACAGATACATTCCGTGACTGGCTCTTTTGAATTCTACTGTGTAGTAAATTATGAAGGTGGTAAGTTGTTAAAATTCTGTTCATTCATCCTTAAAGCCATCTGTGGTACATTCTTGTCACTATGCCTGGGTCATAAGCACCTGTGGTCTCTTAGCCCTTGTGAAGTTCATTTCTTGAACTAATTTATTTAGGTTTCTTTTTAGCTTCAGATTTCTAATTGGTTTAAAAATTGACTTTGCGGCATATTTGATTTGTTTTAGTTTTTAAAATGGAGCCATGGCCTCTTTCTGTATCCTAACTGGACTCGATACACTTATATTCTGCTTTACATTTTGTATTAGCGTCAAATGCCTTGCTTATTAAATTGCAATAGCTCCTATCTAATAACAAAATCACTTAAAATCACAGATTGACACTGGAGTTGCATTTTGCTTATACTTTATAAGCTCTTATCTGTAATGTCATTGTCAATCATTTCTAAGTATTTTTAATTGAACTTTTGATTTCAACCTTCCCTAGGTGGCTGAGGGAAGAAGCATGTGTATGCCTGTGTGTGTGTATGTGTATATTTAATTGTTCTGTTACTTGTAGTCAGAACACTTTCTGCTTTGGGGAAGAATATTGGAGTTCTCTTTATGTCCTGACACTCTATGGCATCATCTTTGAGACCCAGTACTGGAATTATCTGGAAAACATTTTGGCAATTCATATTTATTGCACAGATGAAAGAGGCATTTTCCTCTGGTAAATATTAACCATATAATTTTAAAAAAGCTATTTGTGGGTCTAAAGTTAGAACTAGATTATTATCCCATTAAGAATTTGTATTTTGTTCCTAGTGATCACAGGCAGAGAACAGTATATTGTTTCCCATTAGCTTATGTTTCTGTAAATGTCTTTTTTTATTTTCTAAAAACACTGGTCTATGTTTGTTGCATTTTTTTTAATGCATAATGGCTCATACTAGTTGTTATGGTTTGTGTCTAGATATCCGCCAAAGCCTCATGAAGTCATGGGGCTTTTTCAAAGGTGGCTGAATCTAGAGCGTGTGATGCTGGGATTAAGGGTGTGTGGTTAGTCAATCAGTACTCTGATTGGTTTGGCATAGTTCTGGCTAGGATTAAGGGTGTGAGTGCTACACCAGCTGTAGGGTGGGTAGCACAATATAAGGGACAGTAAGCATCTTGTCTTTCCTTGCTTGCTTTTGCCCCACATAAATTGTTTCTCCTCTGTCCTAGTTGTCTGCCTTGCATCCTGCCTTGGAGCCAGTCGACTATGGATTGAAACCTCTACAAACTGTGCTAAATAAATCTTACCCCCTTTAACTTTGGGTGTTGAGTATTTTGTCTCAGCAATGATAGAAAAGTAACTAAGGCACTAGTATACTATTTTTTAAATACTATTTTTGATATATTATACTTTCACCTGATTATTCTTACATTTACATCAGTTGGATATTATTATTTTTATATTGATTTTATTTGATAAATATTCTTTGCATGCTTACATTTTAAAACTTATTTCGTTACCTTTTGATGTGTGATCCTTGTAAACAATATCTGGTTTCATTTTGTAAATATTCACTAGAGGAGTCTGTCATTAATCCAACCTTATTTGTTATGATGACTATGCAGTTTGCTTAATGCTTCCAAACTGCTGTGTGCAGTCTGCTGTCTGTTTTTGACTCATTCTTCCTCCTCCCAAAACACCTGTTCTCCTCTTCCTTTTTTTCTTCTTCTCCATTCCTCCTCTTTCTTTTTCATTTATTTTTTCTATAGGGACAATTTTTGTTATTTTTGTGTGTTTTAAAATTACTTTCTAATTTTATATTATTGTGTGGTTTTATTTTATGTTGTGGAAGTTTTGGGGGTGGTGGAGCTGGATTTCAAAACCAGGGCATTCTGTGTGGCATAAAAGTGCTTTTCTATTCAAGCTTTTAAAAATTTTAATAGGTTTGAACCTTTAATTTTAAAAGATCCTATATTTTTATAATTTTCTCATAGAAAATAAGTCTATTTCTCAATTGCCCAAGCACAAAAGATAAGTGCAAAATATATGTCTGACAACTATAAATTTAATGTCCATTTTGATGTGCACTGTCCTCAATATTAGGGCCTGATTTTTGCAACAGATCAGACTATAGCCTAAATTTTCAGTATTGTTCAGAATTTTTTGTTTTCAATTTTCTCAGCAATTTTCTTTGGAAACTGAACAGGCCAACTCATGAATTATCAGGTAGATGTCATTTTCTCTATTTGCCTCTCTTAAATTTCTAATAATTGTGCCAAAACATAGAAAGGCAATTGATTTTACTTATTTATCTTTTATTTAGCTTATTTAGTGAGCTATTGTTTATTTCAATTAGGTTTTTGATTGTTTCTCTGTAATTTTCTGATTTTTCAATTATCTGGAGATGAAAAACATTTTGTACACAATTTTCTAGATTTAGTGTTTTTAAATTACCTTTTTGTCTCATTTCACTGGTAAGTATGATTTAGCTATTGGTTCAAGAATACAACTGCTTAAGCAGTTACTTTGATATTTCTTAAAATAAGTGTTTACTAGCTAGCTATATATCAATGAGTTATTGCATATTTTAATTTTGCCATGTATTCACACCTGTAGATTTCATATTATCCTTTTTCTGATTTAGTTATTTCCAAGCAACCGGGTCTTCTGTTTTTCAGTATTTCCTCAGATTGCTAACTGACTCTGAGATCCTGGTTTTAAATTCATTAATACCCAGGATTAGAATTAACCCACACCTAGTATTTTAAACTCGTTCACAGTAGTTCTCTCTCACTATATCTGCACCATGACACATTTCAGTAGTTCTCCCTAAAATGCTTGCTCTAACTGCTTTTCTACAGTTCGAAGCATAGCTATCAGCCTTGACAGAGACCATTCCTGGAGTCTCTTCGTTCTTCCACCCAAATGGGTTAGTCTAATAGGAGCAGTCTTAACACATTGACTTTAAAAATAGATTCCTGTTTCTTGTGGGTGCGTTTGATGGATGAGGAAATGGTGGAATCAGTACTTGTCTCAGGTCAGGATACTGTTTCATGCTCAGCATCTTCCCTTGAATGGACATAGTTGGCATTTGATATGACAATTCTGATTCCATATCGACAATTGAAAATTGAAGGGACCATTGCGTTTAGATTCAAGCACCCCACAGCAGTCACGACTGTGATTAGGGCTTAGGTTTCTTGTAGTTTTGTCCCCCTCCTTCCATTTTTTTCATTTGTTTATTTTCACTCTGATTTCTCTAGTAGAGGTTAGAGTTGAATTCACCATTTCTGAACTCTGGGGTAGGCATTTATGTCCTGCCTTCCCCTTTCCTCATAATAGGTGCCAATAATCTCTTTTAACAAAAACCTCACCCACTGTTTTTCCACATTAGTTAGAAAGAAAAGCAGAGTGATACAGTGGGATCAGCTTTCACAGGAAGTCAGAAGATTTCAGTTCTCTAAATATGACTCTATTTTTTATTTGTTAGAAATCTTTGATGAAAACAGGCAAGAGATAAGATGGAATAATAAACTGTGTTATAAAGGAATACCTGAAAAAAAATCAAGGCTTGAGGGAGTAAAGTATTTAAGTGAGAATAAAAGAATAAATGAAAGTTCTTAAATGGTGGAAAAGGAAGTCTTACGCAAACCACAAAGTACTGGGGAATTCAAGTATTTATATGTCTGTGAATCACCTGAGCTGTAAAGCACCTAAAACTAAATTCATGATTTCTTTTACTGTTATTTAATATTTCAGAAATTAGAGCTAGAACTTTAGAAGGTGCTACTATGAACCTAGTTCTGGACCACCAGGAAGAATTGGTTAATGAACTGTAAGTTCTAGAACTCGGGGCAGACTGACTGCTGCTGTCTTGGAAAGGGTAGAGTTAAGGTGCCTTGGTGTTAGAAAGACAGATTCAAAAGGGAGCTAAGATGAACATACCCTTGTAGCCTAAAAGTATATTAAGAAAATTCCCCAAAGTTGGAGAGCTGTTATAGTTTATATCTAAATGTCACCCATCCACCAAAGCCTCATGTGATTGTAGGTGGGGCTTTTGAGGAGTTACTGGATCACAGACGTGTGATACTAGATTAGTCTGCTGATAGGTTTGGAGCTGTGCGTGATGTTGGGAGGAGAAGCCTGGTGGGAAGAGCTAGGTCACTGTGGGTGTGGCCTAGAAGGACTCTTTCTACCTTGATGCTGCTTCCTGTCTTTCATGCCAAGGAACCGTTCCTCCTCTGCAATGCCCCTGTGCCATGTTGCCTTGCCTTGAAGCTCATTGACTATGGACAGAAACATCTACAAGCTATGAGTTAAAATAGACTTTTCCTCCTTTAAATCATGGGTGTTGTCTATTTTGTCCCAGAAATGAAAAAGTAACTGTCAAGAGCTACAAGAGCCAAATTCCAAATATAAAACAAAAAGATCTCTGTGAGTCAAAAGGGATGGAAACAAATGAAAGCAAAGCTGTTTTTCATAGACCCTTCCAATGAGATTTTATGTGCAGTGTTTTCAGAAATAAAGGAGACACATAACTAAAGACTAATGTAAAGAAATCAATATGGTCCTGTAAGAATATCATCAGGATGACTAATAAACAATATCATCAGAATAAAGTGAAATTTGCAAACAGGAAAGAGAATTATGGCGCAGAGATCAGAGGACTTGGTGTCTCTGTGTGTATGTGCTGGGTGTGTCACAAACACTTACACTATTCATAAGAGTGATCCAAATACTGGGAAAAAAAATCTTTCTGTCCAAAAGGTTTTTTAAAGATTTTGTTATAAAATTTTTAGCCATACAATTAAGTAGAATTATATACATACATCAAGTACGTGTGTGTTGATATTGATTCATCTTTATATATAGCAAGTGCTAAAATAAATGCAACAAAAAGTAAATTTGAAGAATTTACCTAAACAATGTAGTAGGTATTTCTAAATTTAAAAAAGGACATTTACCTACATAGCCACAATATCATAATCTTATCAAGAAAATTTAGAAACAAATCCCTAATATCATTTAATAATCATTCCTTATTCATACTTGTAACATTTTATCTCAGGGCATCTCAGTGTAGTTTTCTACAAAGATATAATCAAGGACTACAAGTTACACTTAAATCTCTTAAGCTACTAGATTTCTTTTAATCCAAAATAGTTCTACCCCTTTCTCCACCTTACCCTTTTCTAGGACAGCAGACCAGTGTTTACTTTTTCTAATAGAAATTTCATATCCTGGTTTTGTCCACCTTTTTTTCATGATATCCATTAGCTTCTATTCTCTGTATTTTTTCATCCCTGAAAGTTAGATGTAAAAACATTGATTAGCATCTGTTTAAACATTTTTGTCAATGCACTTTCATAGGCAGATCATGTCCACAGGGGCCAGATGGTTGGGAACTGTGTTTGAAGATTTCTTTGTGTCTTGGTTACTTTCTCCTTGCTGACACCCCACAACTTACAGGAGTTTATTTGGGCTCACAGTGTTTAGACATATCAGTTCAAAGTTGGCTGGTGGGAAGACCCTGGCAGAGGATAACTGCTTGTGCCATAGTGGTTAGAAGTAGAGAGAAGGGAGGATCCAGGAGACAGATGTACCTTTCCAGTCACGCCCCTAGGGAACCTGCCTTCTTCAACTGTTCCCAACTCCTAACAGCAAGCCAGCTATAACACAGTCCTGGTCCAATCTTCTTCCAAAAGCCCCATTTATGAGCACATGAGGTCTTTGGGGGGAATAGTCTCCCTATAAACTGTAACATCTTGGCTCTGTTACTGGGGAGCTACTTCTGCTCATCCCTGTCAATGTCTCAGCTCTTGGAGCTCCAGCCCAGGTGTGACACCACGAGACACTCTAACTCCATCCTAGTCTAAGTAACCCCAATTATTTTCACAAATTTAAACAACCAACCCTGAAAATATGATTGATTTCTTTTAGGAAATAAAATCAGAATGCCATTCAGAATAAATTAAATCAACCCAGGTTAGATGTGAAAGGCTCTGCATTTATTGTATCTAAACTGCTGTTCTCTTGTCATTTAATTTGTGATTGAATATGCCGGCACTGAGGGAATACAGACCCTAGTCATTAACGCTGTTCTTTATTGGGGCGTCTATTTTCACAACTAGATTAAACAAAAGTATGTACAGTCCAACTATCTCTAGTGTTCCAGTTTCATGAGTCCCTGGTTGAAATTGTAATTTGTAGTTGAGATACGTGTTTATACATCGATCCTCTGCTAGTGATAGCTAAAACAATAGGAACTATATTGCAAGGAGCACCTGACTCTTTAATAATTAACAGTATGGTGCTAAATAAATAAAAGAGCAAAATGAAAAAACATTCCTAGCTCTATTCTCTCTAACTTTGACATCTGTGGCATTCACACGCATGAAAAAATATTGTTTCAAAGCCACTGATTTGTATTTATATAAAATTATTTTATTGTTATTGAAGACATGTGTAAACTTACATTGGCAGAGTGGCAGAGATGTTACCAGTCAAATATGTCATTTACCTTAGGCATAAAATCAGAAAGAAAACTTTATCTTTCTAATCATCTACAGAAATGTTTACTAACTTATTTCTACCAGCATTATTAATAGGCCTTGTGTGACTTCTTTGTTTTATGCCAATAAGAATAATTTTTATTATTTCAGTTCTCATCTACTGTGATTCTCATTTTGTCTAACACAGGACAGGCAATTTTTTTTCTGCACAAGGGGAGACAATAAATATTTTAGGTAGTGTGGACCACATGGGTTCCGTTGCACCTGATCAACTTTGAAAATGTAGTGCAGAAGCAACTGTCGAAAATAGGCGAACGAATGAGCATAGCTGTGCTCTAGTGAAATTTAACTTAAATACGTTGCATTTTAATTTCTTTAATCTTCATGTCATTAAATATTATCTTTTTATTTTAACAAATATTTGGAAATGTAAAAATCATTCTATGATTTCAGACCATACAAAAGTAGAAGAGTCCACAGTTAGCCTGTGTTGTTTGGACAGTAGAGTTTGCCAATGCCTGGTCCAAATTATTTATTATTAATCCCTAACTGTCCCTCTCTGCTCTTTTCTCTTTTTCTTCATTTTCCTATCATAAACACATACAGTGTTGAACTTCATTTTTCACAATTTTAAAAAAGTAGTGGTGAGTCATTAAGCTATTGATATTTTCCTCAAAAATACACATTCAACTTTGTGTTGTAAAAGAAATGGTGAATAAATGTAACTGCTGTCAGTAATATTTTTATTAACACAAGTTATACTGTTATTGATTTCATACTTGAACATTAATTGTTAAGACTCAAAGATAAATCACGCTTACTGTGATAAGGTCTTGCAAAACGCCTGCTTATAAATTAGACTGCCTCAATCAATTAATAAAATCAACAAGTATTGTGAATTGAACTTTCTTCCTTTCATATTACCCATACAATCATCAAATCTAACAGGTACCTATAAACAATGTTTCAGGTTATTTTAAGTTTTGTTAGCTAAGTAGATACTTCAGGGAAGCAAATTTCGAATAGCTGCATTGACTTTAAATAATTATCCAACTAATTGTGGTGTTTTAAAACATACCCATAAACTGGGGCTAGGAATGTAGCTCAGTGGTGGAATACTTGCTTAGCATGTTCAAGGATGAGGGTTTGATCTCCAGCACCACATACATAAGTAACTAATAAAAATGTATCTACAAATCCTGTGTCTCTTTACTTATTTAGATGTGAGAATGATTGTTTCCACATGATATGTTTATATCTTTTTCTTTTAAACAAAACCTACTTGGTCATCACCTATAACCAACATGTGCAACAGAAGTAATGCAGTTTAATTTCCAAGGATAAGTCAGAAAAGGTGGTGAAGCTTTTGTCTGATTCTCTGGGAACACTTATTCCAGGGAAAAGGACCACAAGACAAGAGGTCCAATTAGTCTAAGCCTGCCATACTGAAGGATCCAAGAGTAGGTGCCTTGGTTGACCACTGAATTCATGGCTCGTAAGTAGTACGAGCCAAGTGCCATGTGAGTTGACCTACCTTGGATGCTTAGTCTACTCCAGTCTTCAGGAGCTGCTGCCCTATTCAAAATCTGACTGTAATGGTATTAAAGCCTCAAGTGCTAATTTTCTAGTGGAGCCTTTCCTGAATTACTAACACACAAAATAAAAATCGTGTTTTAGAAGCCAAATTTGGGTACAACTTTTTATGCTGCAATAGTAAATAGAACAATATTTTTAAAGCAGCAATGTAGTCATTTTATGTCAGAACTCAAGGATTTCTACCCTTAAGTTGAATTTCAGTCCTGTCATTTAATACCTGTTGAACTTCAGCAAATTAGTCAACCCACCCATAAGCATCATTCGAATTGGGATAATAATGGGACTTATAGGGTTGGGTGAAAATTACATAAAGTATGCTTGTGTAGTACCTGATGCTTGATAAGCACTCAATAAATATTAGCTATGACTGTGAACCATGTGACAGGCTTCATAAGCTTGCGGACTGTGGACAGGGTTCTGTGGTCAGAAACTATGCTCCATGTTTGATTTAATGCTCTGTGACGGCTATTTTGAAATTCTGAGTTTCTTTAAAGAAGAAAATTTGTGTTTTCATTTTGCAGTGAACCTTGTAAATTATGCTGCCAATTCAGCACGCACACACCCACATTCACAAGTGTGGAATAATTAAACAACGTTCTTAAGCCTTAAAATATTCCTAACATCCTGCAGTTGTGCTTCCAGAAGTTAAAGGAAATCAAAGACAGCAACTGAGGCAGTCTTTCATTTTTTGAGTTAAGAATTCTGAAATGGCCTGAATAGATTGGCTCAGTATATTTTATGAAATTGCCACTCAAATATTGATGGGGACATCACTCACCTAAAGGCATGACTGGGATAAATGATCCTTCTGTAAGCTTACTCATGGATTTAGCAGATCTCAGCTCCGTTCTACGTGGGCTTCTGAGAACACAGTGACTGGTTTTCTCCAGGAAGTTATCTCTGAAGGAGAGGCAGGACCACAATATCCTGTGACCTGGTCTCAATATTTCCTACCATATCCTACTGGTCACAGAGGCCAATTCTCATGTGATATAGGATCCGATTCCATAAGAACAAGAATTCTGGGTACCATCTGGGAGAGTGGCTACCAAGGAATTCATACTGAAAATAGTATTTTTGGTAATTCTGGAGGTCATTGAGACTTTAAAAATGAGTGTGCTACCCACCACATCACCTTCATCTTTAAAGACTGTAGTGCAAAACCGAGCC